>JACEFZ010012761.1:0-97500 GCA_014155875.1 Cepaea nemoralis
TTTTAACAATGTGATGACGATGTGTATAGTACAGTACATCAATCAGATTTGACTTCATTTACATGGATCTGACTTCAAGTATATTAGATCTGGCTTTATTAACATTATATGTGACTTCAATCATAATAGATGTGACTGCAATTATATTAGATCTGATTTAATTA
Source organism: Cepaea nemoralis (assembly GCA_014155875.1). Classification (NCBI taxonomy): domain Eukaryota; kingdom Metazoa; phylum Mollusca; class Gastropoda; order Stylommatophora; family Helicidae; genus Cepaea; species Cepaea nemoralis. Next base: position 165 of record JACEFZ010012761.1, read on the forward strand.
TATTAGATCTGACTTTAATCACATTAGATCTGACTGTAGTCACATTAGATCTGAGGGTTGTTTTTAAAGCCACACTGCCCCACATAATAGAAAGGGGCTGTACTCTTATTGGTGTATCTATAACCACTGATGTGTCGAGTGCTGCGATTGGCTCCTGCTGTCAACCTTCACCTACCATTGTGTGCCTTTCCCTTTGTCAGTTGTAATGTCAGTTTTGTTTAGTTGATACATGTTGTGCAAATTATTCCAAGCATCTATAATAAGATCTCATAAATATATTCCAATGTATTGTTTGGCACTCAGAGAAGTAGGAGAAAGAAGTAGAGACTAGAGGACACACTGGACAACACAGAGGACACACTGGACAACATAAGAGGACACACTGGACAACATAAGAGGATACACTGGACAACATAAGAGGACACACTGGACAACATTAGAGGACACACTGGACAACATAGAGGACACACTGGACAACATAAGAGGACACACTGGACAACATAAGAGGACACACTGGACAACATAAGAGGACACACTGGACAACATAAGAGGACACACTGGACAACATAAGAGGACACACTGGACAACATAGAGGACACACTGGACAACATAAACATTGACAGCTATAGACTCCCCATCAGGATTCGAACCTGCCACCTCCAAATTACAACAGTGCCTCGATGCAGGAACAAGTGTACTTGTCAGCTGTATAACGACCAAGCCTATTCATTGTGTTATGAGGAGAAATAAATTTGAAATCTTGGTGACAACCGGCAAATTTGATGTGAAAAGAGGAATGGGAAGCAGAGAGATAAATACATTGGTGGCTTGGCTATATGGCATAATTGAGACGAGAACACAGATCTAATCCAAGACTGTTGATAGCGTGAGAGCGTGAACTATGACAGTCATTGCGTATCAGCATGGCACATGATGCTGATGAATGCGTAATGACAGCACGGACAACTGACCTCTTTTCTTGAAATCCAGTCACCAGACAATGAAATTGGTAAATAAGTGGCAAATTCATGTTTTTCTATATACTATCCAGGTTTTTTAAAGCTTTTATTGCAAAACATTTTACGTGTTTTTTGGGTAATATTCTTTGTTGTTTTGTGCGTGTTATGTAAACTTGTATGTAGAAACTGCTATCACAAATACCTTCAATGATAATTATGTGGTTATTTGTCCATATTTATATAAATGGTGTTTTGAAAAAGATATCGGTATCTTAGATGCACACAGCTGAGGCTACTGAACACTTAAAAATAAATTGATTGATTGATTTAGGAACTGACATCACAGCGTTCGGGGCATTCTCATAAGCGCTCTGTCCCCATCTTCAGAAGCTTAAACTAAAAATAAATAATTAGCAATACAAGTAAGTAAAACTGTGCAATGTAAACACAGAAGCCCCAAACAAAATGTTGCACGATTTATTGTCTGGCATATTTCACTGCATCTCGTCAGGTGCATACTGAAGAGTTATATATTATATGTAGAAATACATGAATAATACTTTAGCTGAAACAATTAAAATACATTGTCACACAGGTATTGTTCGAATATAGAGCATCTTTTATCCCCTTGTTAATTTCAAATTTAATACAAACTCTTTCTGTTTGCATACAACAGGCTGGAACCACTTAATTGCATAATTTCAAACACCTCACTATATTTGAGCAATCGTTTATTGTTCATTGATTACAGTACACAAAACGCTTTTTTATGTTAACTTTTTTATGGCCATAGTTTATGAGATGTTGAGAAATCACAGAGGAAGGCATTTCATAGGCTTTTGATTGCACAGGGATTCCTGAAGACTTATTAGCTCTCTTGTCCATCCACGCTGGTGGAAAACTACAAGCTTATCCTTTGACTTAGAATGCCACAGTCGTTGCTGCTCATGTTAAATTGTGGCACTGTTACCAATTGTTGGCACTGTTGTTATCAGCTGTGATGTTATTATCATTCCTTGTTGCTAAAGGAAAAACATTCTTATTGTCTTACCCTAATCTTCGCCAGCAATTATTGGCTGTTTGTGATTTACTGGCAATTTTACGTTCAGTAGTTTGCCAGTGCTTTCTAAATGGCCGATTCTCATACCATCTTATCAGTGCAGAGCTATCTGCTCCCGAATATACTGGGGCTGATTTCTAACTCTCGACCCGATTTGTGTACGAATTGTGAAACTGGATTTTCTGACCCCCTAAGCCACAAACACAAGACTCTTATCTTACTCTTATCTTACTCTTACCTTACTCTGATCTTACTCTTGTCGTACTCTGATCTTACTTTTTATCTTACTCTTACCTTACTCTTATGTTACTCTTACCTTACTCTGATCTTACTCTTACCTTACTCTTCATTTGCCTTTATTAGGACTTGCTCATTGGTTTTTCTGTCTGTCCATGGTATTCTTTACATTTCCCCCAGAAACCATATCTCCACTGCCATCAGATATTTTTCAGCTTGTCTGCTCATTGTCCGCAGTTACACATCCAGGCGACAGTATAAGTTCTATGTAGCACTTCAACACTCTTTTCTCGTTACAGTTGACGTCTTTTTATTGGTCAATGTGTTCTCCATCTTGCAAAGAAATTGCTACGTGATATAGTGAGCACAACTATAAGTTAAAGTGAATTGCATATCCTTTACATGATGTCGCAGTCAACACCAGCATATTTTTGCTGTTCGTGATCTCTTAGCAAGTTTACGTTCAGTAGTTTACCATTAGTTTCTGAACGATCAGCACCCATACCATTTCATAAAAAACAAACGCAACGTGGTCTGCTGCCAAATCGTGCATAGCTGTGTTTCGAATACGGTATGCAGGATTATGAACTGCATCTGTAACCTCTTCGCCAAGATGCCGGCCATCTATAAGTCAGTGAAGTAAAAGATCCCTGTCTTGATGTGTTTGGGGATGTGGTCCCAGTCCCATATTTCTACAGACTACCTGGCACTCGGTGTTTGTTGTGGCCAGTATCACGCCTTCACTTCGCAAGGTATTACGTGGCGTCAATTTTATGCTGGGTTGATCTTGGAGCCCAGGTCCATTTTTAAAAATCCGTCTTAATGAGGATTTGAACGCACGGTCAGTCAGCAAGCATACTAGCCAATCTGCCACCACGGTTTCCAACCACAACAGTTACCTTTCATCATCATCATCATTCTGTGCCTTGTTAGCTGGCGTGGGCGAGCATGCCTCTCCACAAATTGTTATCTCTGACGTCAGGGATCTATTTGTGTGTTGACTCCCTTCGTGCCATGACACAAGACTGTCAAGAATCTTTTCACGCTGTCTTCCACTATCTCTCTGTTTCCGCAAATCTTTCTGGTTGTCACAACATGTTTCAGTTTTTTGTCTTCTCAAAATGTGGCCACAAACAAACAAACGATGACAGCTTCTTTCTGATGTTTGTGGATAAGTTGTCTTTGCGACTCAGCTTCCCTCAAAATGTCCAGATTTCTGATTTGGGCTGTCCAATTAATGTTTAGCACTCTTTTATAAAGTTTTATAAAACCACATCTCCAGGGCTTCCAGGGATTTTTTCGCCCGTTTACTAATTGTCCGCCGGACTCCCTGGTCTAGAGGTTACACGACTTTCTCCGTAATCCCATATACACTCATGAGTAACGTGATGTTGCGTGAGAATTGGAAGTGGTTCTCTCCGCATGGTAACTTACAGGGTATGTGAGCTGGTCGCTCAGAAAGCAATGGCAAACTACTGAGCGTAATCTTGCCAAGAAATCAACAATCAGCTGAAAGATGCTGATGTTGACAGCGATGCCCTGTAAAGGATATGCGAACACAAAAACTAATTGTCCAGGATTGATAGCCGTGGTTTACCTTTAAAATACTGATATTCTTGTGTTCAAACACCATCTGGATACTGTTGCTTGTTGTTCTTATGACACAATATTTTACCTGTATTATATTGATGTGTTTCCTAGTAGAGAGTCAACCAGAACACACATCAGCACTACCCACTCAGCCACTGTGTGTTTTAACCCTGGTGTTTACATACTCATGTTCGAATCCTTGACCCAGTTTTATTGCCTCACGGACACACAACGAAACCTCCCCTTCACAATGTCCCGCCACTGACTTTGATGGTGGCAGGACAACTTCTTGTTCACTTGTTCTTCCCAATTTTTATTTAGTGCCATTTCTTTCAAGCCTTATTCGTTTGCCCTAGCCTTTGTAATGAGGTTTGCACTTTTGAATGCAATATTTTGTAACTAATGTATTTCATGTGATGCTGCTATGTATTTTTAGAAGCCGTTGTACATTTTATTGAACGGCATTGATTTAGGTGTGGTTACATTAATGGGAAATTGATTCTGTTGATGTGAAATTGATTACACTCACGTGAACTTGATTATTCTGATGACACAGTTGTGGAATTGATTGCATTGATGTGAAATTAATTACACTGGTGTAAATTTGATTACATCTATATAAATTTGATTACACTTATGTAAATTTGATTACACTTATGTAAATTTGATTACACCTATATAATTTGACCACACTGGTGTAAATTTGTTTACATTAATGCGGAATTGATAACATGTATATACATTGATTACACTGATGTAAAATTGATTTCAGTAAATTGAATGCACTTATGTAAACTTATTACACTGATAAAATTGATTACACTTTTTAGAAATTAATTAGTGATGTAAAATTGATTACACTGACACTGATATAAAATTTATTATGCTGATGTAAAATTGATTACGCTGATGTAAAATTGATTACATTGATATAAACTTGATTACACTCAATTAAATTTGGCTCCACTATGTACAGTTGATTATATTTACATACAACTGATCACTTTGAAGTTAACTGGTAAAACTGATTTTATTAACGTAAAATTGATTGTATTGGTATGAACTTGATGAGAATTTTTAAAACTGAAAGATAACAATTTAACATATTGAAAGTTATGAACTTCCAGATTGCCAGATTGAGACATGGAATATTTTGGAGTTGCCAATTTGTAAAAGGATTCAGTGTTTGCCAGATTTTAATGTATCCATGTAGTGTGCAAAGAGCTGTGTCTATTAGAGACCAGATAAATGTTGAGTCTATGATCCGAGAAAACCCAAACCTGTCCTTTGTGTTTTTATCAAAGGCAGGTCACGAGAATTTTTTTCTTCGTCTATTTTTGTACCCAAATGTAGCCACATATTTTTCCCATGTACCTTTATAAATGTGAATTTTTGAAACACTGAATTCAGTTTTTCATGTCAATGTTTGCATTTGTGTGATTGTTACATTGCATATGATTGTTGTTGTAATGATACTTGATTCATGTGCGGCACCTATCTGTATTTCCCATTCTTGTCTTTGTGCACAGCCCCAGGCTGAACTATTCCAGAATTCTTGTAAACATTCCCTTTGCATAATATCCTCACCCAATACATGGTATAGCCACATCACTTTGATATTTAAGTTCAGTGTGTTCAAGATTGAGTTTAAATCACATGTCATAGACAAGGCTGAGTCACATGTCATAGACAAGGCTGAGTCACATGTCATAGACAAGGCTGAGTCACATGTCCTAGACAAGGCTGAGTCACATGTCCTAGACAAGGCTGAGTCACATGTCCTAGACAAGGCTGAGTCACATGTCCTAGACAAGGCTGAGTCACATGTCCTAGACAAGGCTGAGTCACATGTCCTAGACAAGGCTGAGTCACATGTCCTAGACAAGGCTGAGCCACATGTCCTAGACAAGGCTGAGCCACATGTCCTAGACAAGGCTGAGTCACTTGTCCTAGACAAGGCTGAGTCACATGTCATAGGACAAGACTTGGAGTCTTATGTTAACTTAAATCTAGCATTGTGTGTGCATTTACTTCCATTTCTGTGTTAGTACTTTGACAACTGGTTGTGTGTATTTACTTCCATTTCTGTGTTAGTACTTTGACAACTGGTTGTGTGTATTTACTTCCATTTCTGTGTTAGTACTTTGACAACTGGCCGTGTGTAATTTACTTCCATTTCTGTGTTAGTACTTTGACAACTGGTCATTTGTATTTACCTTCATTTCTGTGTTAGTACTTTGACAACTGGTCGTGTGTAATTTACTTCCATTTCTGTGTTAGTACTTTGACAACTGGTCATGTGTATTTACTTCCATTTCTGTGTCAGTACTTTGGCAACTGGTCATTTGTATTTACCTTCATTTCTGTGTTAGTACTTTGACAACTGGTCGTGTGTATTTACTTCCATTTCTGTGTTAGTACTTTGACAATTGGTCATGTGTATTTACTTCCATTTCTGTGTTATAGTACCTGGACAAGATGTTAGTACTTTGAAGTCGTTGGACAGTTTTTCTAATTTCCTTTTCTGTCGTTTTCAAACAACATGTCATCATTCACATGGCATGACAACTTTACACCAAGTAATAGTTCAGTGATAAAACAAACATTGACAAAATGTAATAATTCATTGAGTAAGAAAACTTCACACATGTAATAATTCATAAGGAAGAAAACTTTCCACAATGTAATAATTCATTTGTTAAGACATAAAATACAGTAATTCAAGGGAACAAAAAAATTTTTAAAAAACTTTCTTTTTGCGCTCGCTCGCTTTAAACTCAAGCGTAGTCCATACACACTACTTCTAGTAGTGCTGGCCTGAATTTTGCGTGTGGATTAGCTTTCCCTATTACCAGTGTCCCTTGCCATCAGGTGAACCCACTCTGGCTTCAGAGGTACTTGTAATTTACATCCCTAAATCAAGGACGAGAAGTCAACATTTTAGTCCAACTGTCCAGTGTAGAGGTTGTACCCCTTACCTCGGAATCAGCGCACTGGATTTTTAAGAACACGCAATCTTATCTGTGGCCTCCAAACAACTTTCCAGAATGCAATATTTGATGGGTTAAAATGTTACATTAAAATTGCTTAAGATTATCAACATGTGGTAGATTGTAAGATCCTGCAAAGGACTTGCAGCATGTGAACATATCTGCAGCCTGTCAGCTGACATACATGGCACATGATGATGATGATGATGAGCCTGTCAGTTGACAGTTTTGTGTGTTTGTCATAACTTGTCATCTTTGAATAATTGCAACATCTACAGAACATCAACATATTTCAATATCTGTAGTTATTTCAAAGGGACATTCATGTATCTCAACTCTGTGCTGCCAGTGCTAAACCTGGAAAATGACAGAAAAAGAGGAAAAAAGATTACAACAGAAATAAGATTCCTGAGAAGAATACTCAACATATTAAGAAAGAGAAAATCAGAAATGAAGTCATCAGGACTTACATCCTCATGTAGTTCTACAAATAATGTTCACACATGTACAGTGAGCTGGGATGTAGTTCTACAAATAATGTTCACACTTGTACATTGGGCTGGGATGTAGTTCTACAAATAATGTTCACATATGTACAGTGGGCTGGGATGTAGTTCTACAAATAATGTTCACACATGTACAGTGGGCTGGGATGTAGTTCTACAAATAATGTTCACATGTGTACAGTGCGATGTGATGTAGTACTACACATAATGTTCACACATGTACAGTGGGCTGGGATGTAGTACTACAAATAATGTTCACACATGTACAGTGGGCTGGGATGTAGTTCTACAAATAATGTTCACATGTGTACAGTGGGCTGGGATGTAGTTCTACAAATAATGTTCACACATGTACAGTGGGCTGGGATGTAGTTCTACAAATAATGTTCTCATGTGTACAGTGGGCTGGGATGTAGTTCTACAAATAATGTTCACATGTGTACAGTGGGCTGGGATGTAGTACTACAAATAATGTTCACACATGTACAGTGGGTTGGGATGTAGTTCTACAAATAATGTTCACACATGTACAGTGGGTTGGGATGTAGTTCTACAAATAATGTTCACACATGTACAGTGGGCTGGGATGTAGTTCTACAAATAATGTTCACACATGTACAGTGGGGTGGGATGTAGTTCTACAAATAATGTTCACACATGTACAGTGGGCTGGGATGTAGTTCTACAAATAATGTTCACACATGTACAGTGGGCTGGGATGTACTTCTACAAATAATGTTCACATGTGTACAGTAAGCTGGGATGTAGTTCTACAAATAATGTTCACACATGTACAGTGGGTTGGGATGTAGTTCTACAAATAATGTTCACACATGTACAGTGGGTTGGGATGTAGTTCTACAAATAATGTTCACACATGTACAGTGGGCTGGGATGTAGTTCTACAAATAATGTTCACACTTGTACAGTGGGCTGGGATGTAGTTCTACAAATAATGTTCACACATTGTACAGTGAGCTGGGATGTAGTTCTACAAATAATGTTCACACATGTACAGTGGGCTGGGATGTAGTTCTACAAATAATGTTCACACATGTACAGTGGGCTGGGATGTAGTTCTACAAATAATGTTCACATGTGTACAGTGGGCTGGGATGTAGTTCTACAAATAATGTTCACACATTGTACAGTGGGCTGGGATGTAGTTCTACAAATAATGTTCACATGTGTACAGTGGGCTGGGATGTAGTTCTACAAATAATGTTCACACTGTGTACAATGGGCTGGGATGTAGTTACTACAAATAATGTTCACACATGTACAGTGCGATTGGGATGTAGTTCTACAAATAATGTTCACACATGTACAGTGGGCTTGGGATGTAGTTCTACAAATAATGTTCACACATGTACAGTGGGCTGGGATGTAGTTCTACAAATAATGTTCAACATGTACAGTGGGATTGGGATGTAGTTACTACAAATAATGTTCACACATGTACAGTGGGCTGGGATGTAGTTCTACAAATAATGTTCACACATGTACAGTGGGCTGGGATGTAGTTCTACAAATAATGTTCACACATGTACAGTGGGCTGGGATGTAGTTCTACAAATAATGTTCACATGTGTACAGTGGGTTGGGATGTAGTTCTACAAATAATTTTCACAGATGTACAGTGGGTTGGGATGTAGTTCTACAAATAATGTTCACACGTGTACAGTGAGCTGGGATGTAGTTCTACAAATAATGTTCACACTTGTACAGTGGGCTGGGATGTAGTTCTACAAATAATGTTCACATGTGTACAGTGCGATGTGATGTAGTACTACAAATAATGTTCACACATGTACAGTGGGCTGGGATGTAGTTCTACAAATAATGTTCACACATGTACAGTGGGCTGGGATGTAGTTCTACAAATAATGTTCACACATGTACAGTGGGCTGGGATGTAGTTCTACAAATAATGTTCACATGTGTACAGTGGGTTGGGATGTAGTTCTACAAATAATGTTCACAGATGTACAGTGGGTTGGGATGTAGTTCTACAAATAATGTTCACATGTGTACAGTGGACTGGGATGTAGTACTACAAATAATGTTCACAGATGTACAGTGGGCTGGGATGTAGTTCTACAAATAATGTTCACATGTGTACAGTGGGTTGGGATGTAGTTCTACAAATAATGTTCACAGATGTACAGTGGGTTGGGATGTAGTTCTACAAATAATGTTCACATGTGTACAGTGGGCTGGGATGTAGTTCTACAAATAATGTTCACATGTGTACAGTGGGCTGGGATGTAGTTCTACAAATAATGTTCACATGTGTACAGTGGGTTGGGATGTAGTTCTACAAATAATGTTCACAGATGTACAGTGGTTTGGGATGTAGTTCTACAAATAATGTTCACATGTGTACAGTGGGTTGGGATGTAGTTCTACAAATAATGTTCACACATGTACAGTGGGTTGGGATGTAGTTCTACAAATAATGTTCACACATGTACAGTGGGCTGGGATGTAGTTCTACACATAATGTTCACACTTGTACATTGGGCTGGGATGTAGTTCTACAAATAATGTTCACACATGTACAGTGGGCTGGCATGTAGTTCTACACATAATGTTCACACATGTACAGTGGGCTGGGATGTAGTTTGGTGCAGGAGAGCCTGGCATATGATACCACAACATCTAGCTTAAGAATGGAGGTGGAGGCGGTCAGTGCAGCTTTCCGCTGGATGGAAAATACGATACACACACACACATCGTGATTGTAACTGACTCAGAAAGCATGCTGAGGAAGGTGAGGACAGGCAAGCTTCGGGCAGAGTGGCTTGCTTCGCTTCGGAGGTCACAGGTGGCAAGCATCGCCTGGATCTTTTCTCCGGGGCATGCCGGTGTGCTGGGGAATGAACAGGCGGACAGATTGGCTGGCTCTGCAAAACTTGGTGGAGTATTGATGCATGACAAGGCAGACGTGGTTGCGGCCTTGTGGGAGCACGTGTACACCTCGGAGGAGCAAATGGATCACCATGGTCTGGCAAGAATGAGACAGCGAGGAGTGACGAGGGGATCTGGCCGACGCTCAACGCTCAGAGGAAAGGCGAGACGGACATATAATCAGATTGCTACTGGTACTATTGGTGTTGGAACTCTTCGCTGGCTGCTGAGGATGGGGACGGAGTGCTTATGGGAATGCCCCGAATGCTGTGATGTCGGTTCCTAAATCAATCAATCTACAAATAACGTTTACACATGTACAGTGGGCTGGGATGTAGTTCTACAAATAATGTTCACACATGTACAGAGTTAAAGTTGCTTGCATGACCTTTACAGGATGTTGCAGTCAGTCCCCAGCATTCTTTGGCTGTTTGTGGTTCTAGGCAACTTTAGTTCAGTAATTTACCAGTGCTTTCTGAAAAGCCGAGCCTCATACCATTAAAATCAATGCAAAGCGGGCTGTTTCCAGATCACCCTCAGCAGATTTTGAACCCTCGTCTCAATACGACTGGGAATGATGAAACTGCACATTTCACCAACCTCTATGACAAAGTGCCAGTTTAGATTACAGGACATAGTTTGATGTTCCATAAAATGTAAAAGTCCATTAGGCGGACACAGTTGAGGTCTACAAACTTTGAGCAAAGTGGGCTAAAAGAAAATTAACAGATTCAGTGACAAACAAAATGTAGGTGTGGACCAAACAAAAATGGCTGGTGGAAAATGGGAAGTAGGGGTGAGTCACAGTTATGACTTTAAAGTTGTTAATATGGTAGCAGACATGTTGTATAATATATCAAATTAAAGGGCATTGCATAGAGAACAACTACTGTATATAATCCATTGGCAGATATGGGAGGTTGCTTAAGATTATTAAAAACCCCATGGCACTTGATCAGTAAAATGAAAACAAACTACGTCAGTTTGCTAACTTGATACTTGATACAAATCAGTCAATTCTCTGAGTGAATGTAAGCACAGAAGCCACCTACAATATGTTGCACGATTTATTGCCTGGCATATTTCACTGCATCTCGACCTTCGAACAATATCCACAACTATGTACTTAGTAATTCAGCCAAAGTATTATTTGTTTGTCCACTTCACTTGATATAGAACTGTACAGTTTGCACCTGGTGAGATGTAACAAAATATGTCCGGCAAGAATTGGTGCAATGGTATTTTCAACATTCTTCTGTAAAACCAACCACATGTCTGTGATTTCATTTGACTTCTGTTGGTATTTTCAGCATTTTCTGTAAAACTACATTTCTGTGATTTTATTCCGCTGTCTATGGTATTTTCTTCTTCTTCTGTGTTTGTCCAGAATGTTGTTTTAGATGTAATTGCATTGTGCCTGTTTACAGCAGACCTGCAATATTTGCACCTTTTGGCTGACACAACCAACTTCTTCGGGCATTTGTTTTCTGGGTTACCCTCCCGGGTCTATGGTATTTTCAACATTCATCTGTAAAACCTGTTTCTGTTAGGGGGCTGCGTGGTCTCGAGGTATGGTGTCCGCCTCGAGTGCTGGAGGTCCCGAGTTCAGCCCCGGTAAGGACCGGGATTTTTTTTCACGTGGACTTCTAGTAATAAAATTTCCCCTCGGCTCTGGGTAGTGATATTGGACACCCGTGTGTATTGTTGCGCACGTAAACAATCCCTTGGCAGTTGGAAATCGAAAAAGAGTAGCCTAACGGCGCTGCCGTGGCAAAATTTGTAGTTAAAAATCTACCCAAAGTATTTCAGGACCCTCGCCGTTCGTGCACTGAGCTGAGTTTCTCCAGACACAGGTTTGAGTTAGGAGGAGAATGGAGCACTTATGGGTTACACCCGTGTGCCGTGATATTGATCCATCGACTAAACTAAACTTCTGTAAAACCACATTTCTATGGTTTCATTTGGCTGTATATGGTATTTTCAACATTTCTCCTATAAAACCATCTTTCCCCTATAAAACCACATTTCTATGACGCCATTGGATTTTCTTGCCTTTTAGAAATGGACAAATTGTCAGTGATTGACAGCTGTATGTTACAATTGGTGCTATGTAACACTAGGCTGTTGTTGTTTCTCTCTTCCAATGAAAAGACTTGATTGTAAAATGATGTTCCAGAAGTGAAGTATGTGGCCATTAGTTGATACCATGTTGTCAGATACAGGCTTAATGTTCATGTTTATTTGTTCACATTTAGATGTTTTTACAATATATTTTACCATTTTGTAATGTTTATTTGTTTGATTTTTCCTTCTACATACTGACCAAATGTGCAATAAACATACTGACACTGACTTCACTTCTGTTGTCTCAGTGTGTTATCGTGTAATTATTATAAGAAGTGTGTATGATGTCAGACTTGTAACTTTCATTCAAAACAATATCTCCTTGGTGAATGTAAACACAGAAGCCCCAAACAAAATGTTGCATGATTTATTGCCTGACATATTTCGCTGCATCTCATCAGGTGCATGCTTCAGAGTTACATATCATATGTAGTGAATAAATGAATAATGCTTTAGCTGAAACAATAACAAATGTGTATAACCAGGCTTCTGACCACGACACATGGGGATAGACTGAAGGAATCATCTTGAACTAGGTTAGAGGAGACTGCTGCTACAAGCGGAACAGAACAGAACCTGAAAGGAAAACCAGACTGGGCAACGCAAGACTTCCTGTTCATAGGGCACATAGCCAATAGTCAGAGATGCTCTTCTTCTTCTGACATCTCCGGACCCTGACCTGAATATTTGCCACATGACCAACAGTCAAAGATGCTCTTCTTCTTCTGACATCTCCGGACCCTGACCTTGACCTGAATATTTACAGAAAGCAGCGGCCAGCTTGATCTTGTTGACATCTACATTGTTTGATGTTCAAATTGAGCGGGCGTAGGCCACAATAGCTTTCTGTGACCAGCAAATGTTGGACATTCTAGCAGCAAATGTTGGATATTCTAGCAGCAAATGTTGGATACTAGCAGCAAATGTTGGACACTAGCAGCAAATGTTGGATACTAGCAGCAAATGTTGGACATTCTAGCAGCAAAGACTGGACACTAAATGTTGGACACTAGCAGCAAATGTTGGACACTCTAGAAGTAAATGTTTAGCCTTCATTTTAACCAACTCCAGCCATCAGTATCTCTGACCTTCCTTTGATTATAATACGGTATTTCAGCATGTCAATGAGCAGGTGATACAAGCAGCACATGAAAACCGTAAACTGATTAGAGAAATTAGGTGCAGGCAGTAAAGATTTTTTATGCACGTTATGAGAAGAAATAAACTAGAGAACTGTGGTAACTGAGAAGGTTGAGGGGAAAAGAACAAGAGGAAGACACAGAAGTAAATATCTGGATGGCTTGGTCACGTGGCATGGTCGAGACAAGAACACGGAGCTGATCCAATCTAGGGCTGCCTGGAGGTTTTTACCTTCGTAAGAATCTTCTTCCTCTTCTGCATCCGTCCGGAATGTTGTTTTAGACGTAATTGTGTTGTGCCTGTTTACAGCAGAGCTGCGATATTTGAACTTTTTGGCCAACACATCCGACTTCCTCAGGCATTTGTTAGCCAGTTACCTTCCTGTGTGTTTCATGGAATGTTTGACTTTTACTGTTGTGTTATCAGCTGGCCCATTTAGAACAGCCGAAGACATCCCGTTCAGCCCTCAATGGAAGACAGGGGCAGACCATGGCCACTCTTCGCCATCCAAGGAGGCTTCCATAATTGTAGAGCTGACACATAGCGCTCTGGTACTGGGCTCACCCAAGGAATCGTCACGTCCTACACATGGCTGCTTAGCATCAATTCCTTCGTAAGAACGACACTGGGCTGTCAAGAGTAGACAACTCCACAGCTTTAGAATCAACACTATTGTTGCTGCTGCTTGCAGACATCTCTGTTTACAGCAATCCCCATATTCTATTGAAATAAAATCTGCAACTGGTTAATATTTCTTATTCTTCTTTGTTCCTCTTTCGAGGGCACTGCATCTCACCTGGTTATCACCTCGAAGCTCAGCAAGTCCGACGTCAGCATACTTTTTTGTGAGGTTTGCTTCCCACTAGAGTGCCAAAGCAGCTAACAGCGACTGCCTGAAACAGGCTCATGAAACTAGAACATTATATACAACAATAAGAAAGAGGCAAACGGCCTTATTTGGTCAGGTGATGAGAAGAGCAACATCAGAGAACATCGTGACAACTGGAAAGATCGAGGGGAAGAAAGACAGAGGCAGACCAAGAGAAATGATGCTGGATGAATTGAGACGATGGCATGTAGGAATATCAACAGTGGAGTTGATCCAGAAAACCAAAGACCGAGATCTGTGGAGAGTCATGAACACCTATGCCAGCTGGCACGATGGACTCTTTCTACCTGTGGCTAGGTTGTCTTTTCTAAGTTTTTTTCAAGGACAGCAGCCTGAAGGCCTGTTCTTTGCGATTTCTAACTGCCGTGCAATTTTTAACTGTGAAGGATATTTAATATCCATTATTTAAGCTTCTGTTATTAGTATAAGACATTATTCCTGGCACCTCACAAATGTTGTATACAGAAAAACAGCTGCTGGAACCAGTATATCACAATCTTGGGTTAAAAAAGTTAAACACTTATAGGAATTGAATAGATCATTGGAGATGGACAGAGGGAATCTCATTGTCATCCAGTGCAGAAATTTTCCCCCATGTCTTTCAAAATATCTCTCTTATCATAAAACCAGATGATGTGTCTCAGCTGCTGTCCTGTGTAAATGATCTACGTCTTGAATCCATCTACGATGAGATCAGATCACATCACATCGTGATCAGATCACAGCGTAGATGGATTCAAGACGTGATCGATCATTTAGCAGGTCACTATGATCTTCCTCTTCTCAGCCTCCCCCATAATTTTCTTGTCCAGACATTCATGTCTCTTGACTCACCCACAATATTTCATTTGCTAAAACTGTTTCTATATAATGTGCCTCTCCCTGTAGGTGTGAAGTTCTAGAACCAGTCTTGCAACTCCTCTGCTTTCTGATTTTGGAGAGGGGACTGTGTTGTGGGACTATCATTCCCCTCTCCAGCATGACTGGTTCTGGAACTTCACGTCTGCAGAGCGACCAATTAAGATGTAACTAGGTCACGATTCAGCACAGCACACACTAGGCCAGGTTGGCGATGAGCCCTCCATGGGTTTTAGACGTGATTATGAATGACTTCACACAATGCTTAGAGACAATCCAGGAAATAACAGACAATAGTATGGTATCCAAAGGAACAGTAATAGTCATGCAGTGGATACCAACAAGGAAGAATAGTCTGTAAATGCTAGAGGTAACCTTAAACAGCCCCACCCTTCCTGAGCTTTTGAGATATAAAGACACCTCTTAGTTAGTTAGTTAGTTAGTTGTGGTTTCATCCCCTCTATAACAGTCTATGAAAATGAAGTGGAGAAATCACGAAACTTCGCCAGACAGAATGGAGTTGTGTTAGTCAAGAACCAACATCACAGCACTCGGGGCATTCCCATATAAGCTACGTCCTTATCTACAACAGCCAGCAAAGAGTCCCAATAATAATGGTACCAGTTGTGATCTGATTATGTGTCCATTTGGCCTTTCTTTAGAGTACTGATTGCAGGTCAGATTCTCTGGTCACTGCCTGTCACTCCATTCTCTAGGCTATGATCATTTATCTGTCCATCCATGAACCAAAAGGGCGCTGATGACACCATGCATTCATACCCCACCCAGCAGTACAGACCCAGCCAATCTGTCCGCCTGCTCATTTCCCACCACACCAGCATGTCCTGGGGAAACAATCTAACACATGCTCTCTATCTTTGATTTTTTAAATTAAAGCATCCACTCTGCATGGAGCATGCATGTCTTCACCTTTCTCAGCATGGGCTGTGAGTCCATTACAATCATGACGTGTGTGTACTGTTTGTCCTCCAGCCAGAGGACCGATGCTCCATCTCCATTCTCAGACTAGATGTTGTGGTATCATATGCCAGGCTCTCCTGTGCTAAACAAGATTCATTAATCTTCGCTATGAACCCCACGAAAGAAAGGAAATCTGGGTAAGAGGAAACATCCCGCAAGACACATAATGCAGGAATGATGAAGACCTCAGGCACACCACGATGAAATAAATGGATAGTCAACGCCGATCGCTGAGGAAGAAATAGATGGATAGTCAACACTGATGGCTGAGGAAGAAATTGATGGATAGTCAACGCTGATCACTGAGGAAGAAATAGATGGATAGTCTTCACTGAGCACTGAGGAAGACATAGATAGATAGTCAACATGAACACTGAGGAAGAAATAGATAGTCAACGCTGATGGCTGAGGAAGAAATAGATAGATAGTCAATGCTGAGCACTGAGGAAGAAATAGATAGTCAACACTGATGGCTGAGGAAGAAATAGATAGTCAACACTGATGGCTGAGGAAGAAATAGTCAACACTGATGGCTGAGGAAGAAATAGATGGATAGTCAACACTGATGGCTGAGGAAGAAATCATGTCAACATTCCTCAACCATTCACACCAAAAGCAAAACTATGAATCATCTCTTGGTATGTTTATTTCATTTGTCTGGTATGTCATTATGGCAAGGTAACATTCAACATAAACAGAAGAATTACATACACTAACTTGTGTTCATTCAAATGAGCCCACAGTGAAACTGAAATACTGTAGCCATATCCAACGTCACAATGATTTAGAAAGAGCAGTTATGGAAGGCTGGTGACTGGAAGAAGGAGCGGGGGGGAAGGGGGGTGCAGGACATTCAACACAGCCTGGGCATGGACAGGCATGAGAACTGATGAAGGATTGAGAGTCTTTCCGGTGGGGCGTGACGAGAGCAATGTTCTCTAGTGGGGTGTGATGAGAGCAATGTTCTCTGGTGGGGTGTGATGAGAGCAATGTTCTGCAGAGGAGCTGCTATATCGTGATGAAAATGAATCTGTAATATTTAAAATCTGTAATGTTTACAATCTGTGATGTTTATAGAATTAACTTTTACATTAAAAAACACACAAACAGACAAAAGCATTACTCAATGCATAAATTATAAAAACGTCATATGTACAATTTCATGGCACAGCATTAAAAGCATGCAGGTATTTACATGTTATTTGTTACAAAAAATATAAAGATGATTTTGTAACAAAGTAATCTTATCTTTAAGGGAAAAACGCATAGCACAATCAGTGATAAATAATGCAGCTTGTTACAAATATTATGTATATTAAAAAATAACAGCCATGGTGTGTTAAAACATAAATGAATTTGTAACAAATTACTTATGCAGCAGAAATGATTAATTTTTTGAGATCCTAATATTTGCCCTGTTATAAACAAGCTTATTTCACTTATATACTTCCCTTGTTTCTACATTATAAATATGAATATCACTACATCACTGTGGTCTCACAGCAGGCAAATGTCCACAGCAAATGCCTTTTACCCATTAGTTCAGGGTTTAAATCCAACTCAAGCCTGGGATTTCTGTATGAACTGTATAGCTCTAGGGTTCACCCCTTCTGGTAAAAAAGGGTGTCAGAAAATTTTCCAGGAAATGAAGGGCAACTAAAATGATAATGACCACATCACAAATTTGTGCTGATGGCTCGAAGAAAAAGGGTTAAGAAGACAAGAGGATGAACTACATTGTACCGGGTTTGATCCCCTATATCTGTCTCTTCCCACAGGACAGCTGTTGAAAGCGTAGCACAAAGCACAAACTCCATATCTCCAGCGGTGATTCCCATGAGTCTTTGAGAAAATTTACCTCGTGAACTAAACGATGTAGGACAGAACTGAACCTACAGCCTTTGGAGAGCGAGGCAGGTGGTGTAATCACTTCGCTGTGGAGATTCCCTCATTGGTCTAAGAAAGATGGACCTACGCTCCATACCCTCGAGACGGCACATGGCATGGACACAGGGTCTTGAACTGTCAACATGCCTCCATGAGTGACCCATACCCTCAAGATGTCACATGGCATGGACATGGGACCTTGAACTGTCAACATGCCAAGAGTGAAGGTGATGGAAGGGCCGAATGTAAGACGGGCCTGCATGCCCAATTTGTTATCCTTAGAAAATAAAGTCTGTTCGTTCATTTGTTAACATGCCTCCATGAGTGACCCATACCCTAAAGATGTCACATGGCATGGACACGGGACCTTGAACTGTCAACATGCCTCCATGAGTGACCCACTTTCATAAAATGGGTACTAGAATAGTATAGGGAAGATCAGTTACTACTGCAGAATCACACACATCCTGAAGTCATTTACTCGTTCTGCTTCCATGAGGGAATTTAGGATGTCAGCCTGGTCAATTGCTTGTCCATCCCCTACAGCAGCCATGCCCGCAAGCCTATCTGCTTGTTTGTTTCCTCTTACATCCAGGTGTCCTGGCATACAAATGAAACTGACGACCGCCTGTGTCTCCAGCCATGCTATTGCCTCCGTTAGATCGGCTCAATGTTTGCAGCAATAATATGCCTTTCTAGATCAGTTGTTACAACATGGTGCAGCCCTCTCGCTGTGCCAGATATCACAATATTAATGGACATTATGCCAGCTCTGTGGTGAAGGGGTTACAGATGGAGTTCGTATTCCTGTATACCCACGTTCAAAACACAACTCGTATTCCCGTATACCCACGTTCAAAACACAACTGTGGGCAATTTGACAGCCTTGTGTTGCTTAGTTTTTAAATGAAATGCTATGGTGCCTGTCTTTCAGAAAGCAGTGGCAAACTACTGAATGTAAACTTGCCAAGAGATCACAACAGCAAGACTGCAACATCCTATAAAATGATAGCAACCTACTTAATGGACAGTATTATCTTCGTCGTATAGTCCATGCCATGTGGTGGTGGTGGTGGTGAGAATGTCTATCCACAACCTTCCGTCTCGTGTGATTTCAATATTTCTAAAACCGATGTACCTCCACGATGTCAAACTGTCCAGCATCTCTCTGTCTCCCCCTGCTTCTTCTCTCCCCCAACTATCCTACTGTCATGACATACTCTAGCTTTCCCTCTGTCATGACATTTCTATAAAATGTGAACTGTCTTCTCCCGATGTGAGTAACAAATTCTCTTCATGAGTTAACTTCTTGCATGACTTCTCCATTACACTTTTTATCCATCCACAATATTATCATTTTTCTATAAAACCATATGTCAGCAGCTTACACGTAATCGTTTTGTACAAGTTCTCTACTGATCAATTCACTGGTAATATAATGTTGTCTTTTACCCATCTGTCACAGCCTTGTAGCAGAGCATGATTACACCTTGCATGCTCCAGCTTCTCATCCACATAAGCACTTTTGGTATGATCAATATTTTACAAGTTCATTTTTGATATATAAGATATGAATAAGTACACAATTAACAAAAACAAATATTTGTACAATCTAGCACTCTTCAACACCAGCACAGATGACTCCTTCAGTCACACTGGTGTCTGTTGACAGTCACAGACTAAATCAGCTGAGGCAACAAAAGCAGATGGCACAAAGAAACAGCCAGACAACATCAAAATTGCTTGATTCCTAGAATCCTGCCATTATTCCAGTATGTATACATGAGATAACTGGCTTATTCAGTCACAATACAATCATCAATCAAGAGCCATCTCCACAACAAACATTGGCTGCTACAGATCTCCAACATTTTCTGTAACTCACTGTAGTTGTGCACTCTGACAGACTGTAGTTTGTCCATCTCTTGATGTTACCTTCCCACCTGTATCGCCATCTACCTCTTGCTCAACTGTTCCGTCTAGTATGGTTTTTATTAAGTGAGGCATATCTTTAAATGTGACCAACAATTTAACTCGTCTCCTTTTTTACTTCTTGCATACAATACTAAAAATGTTAATACTCGTGATATTTTGATTAAATTCCTATCCACGGATACACGATCATGTAGTCACAGGAAGTCCTCACGCAGAAAATAACGTGACAGAACTGTACATCAGTTGTGTGTTTGTGTTTGAAATCACTGGTACACGTATACGGTTATTTTTGAAGTGTGATATTTTGTTGAAATAGTTAAAATAGTTGTTGAAATAGTTCAAATAATTGTTCAAATTGACATGGTAAAAATGATATATTTTGGGTTTTTGTGGTGTGGAAATAGACTAGGTTGTAATGTTAGATTTTGTATTGTGGAAATAGACTAGGTTGTAATGTTAGATTTTGTGTTGTGGAAATAGACTTGGTTGAAATGTTAGATTTTGTGATTTTCAAGTTGTCACCTTTTGTGTTGTTGGAATAGACAAATAGACTTGGTGTAAGTGACATTTTGTGATTTTAGCTTGTTAAGCTCCCCCCGTTACAGTTTATGTTCATTTGTCTGCACCAAGAGACACAAGTGGTGTTTTGTGAGTATTAATTATGTTTTGTGTATACCTGACAAGCTATGAAACACCTGTCGGTAGCAGAGATGTTGCAGCGGAAAACAAAAAGAATACAATATGTGAAGGAAAAAACAAATGAGGCAATCGTTTCAGAAACAGACGGAAACCATAGAATGATTACAGAAATAAGATGCAGACAGCGACAATGTTTTGGGTATGTTATGTCAGGAGATACACTTAAATATTTGGTGACAACTGGCAAAATTGACACACAAAGAGCAAACAAAAAGACAAAGAGATAAATACCTGGGTTGGAACTGCCAAAAGGCATAATCAAGAAAAGAACAGACCTTAATTGAGACTCGGTCAATGCGTGAGATGGCAAACAAGCATCGAACATGATGATGGTGAGATGATACGTGACAAAGATAAGAATTTAACGGATATTTTGTATATATTTATTATGTGTGTATACAACTATTCACACTAACCCTATGCTACTTTATCCAAATTACATCTTCGCAAAATCAACACCTGCGAAATGAGATGCCTGAGGAGAGCTGCCAACTTAACAATCCGAGACCGAGTAAGAAATACTATTATCAGACAGACTTGGATCAACACCTTGTGCCACATTTATTGAAAGACAGAAGATCAAGTGGTTTGGCCATGTTGTTAGAATGCAACACCAACAACTACCATCACTGGCCTTACATCAAAGATCATCTGCGACGAGACCACGAGGACGTCCAAGAAGAAAATGGATTGACGACATCAGAGACATTGTACAACCACACGGAATGACACTATCCAGTGCCGCCCACCGGGTGCTGGAACGCAAATTATTCCTCCCCACGACGCTTGACGGCAGAAGTGGAAGATGATGATGATGATGATGATACCACTATGATAGACATTTTGTATATATTTAATATGTGTTTATACCACTACGATAGACATTTTGTATATATTTATTATGTGTGTATACCACTACGATAGACATTTTGCATATATTTATTATGTGTTTATACCATTAAGATAGGCATTTTGTATATATTTATTTGTGTGTATACCATTACGATAGACATTTTGTATATATTTATTTTGTTTTTATACCATTATGATAGACATATTTGTGTGTATACCATCATGATAGACATTTTGTATATATTTATTTGTGTGTATACCATCACGATAGACATTTTGTATATATTTATTTTGTTTTTATACCATCACGATAGACATTCTGTATATATTTATTATGCGTGTATACCTTTATGATAGACATTTTTTATGTATTTATTATTTGTGTACACCATTACGATAGAAATGTTGTATATATTTATTATGTGTGTACACCATTACGATAGACATGTATATATTTATTATGTGTGTATACCATTACGATATGACATTTTGTATATATTTATTATGTGTATACCACTATGATAGACATTTTGTATATACTTATTTGTGTGTATACCATCACAATAGACATTTTGTATATATTTATTTGTGTGTATACCATCACGTTAGACATGTTGTATATACTTATTTTGTTTCTATACCATCACGATAGACATTTTGTATATACTTATTTTGTTTTTATACCATCACGATAGACATTTTGTATGTACTTATTTTGTTTTTATACCATAAAGTTAGACATTTTGTATATTCTTATTTTGTTTTTATACCATAAAGTTAGACATTTTGTATATACTTATTTTGTTTTTATACCATCATGATAGACATTCTGTACATATTTATTATGTGTGTATACCGTTACGATAGACATTTTATATACACTTATTTTATCACATTATGACTGAATAAGCCATTCCCATATATGTATATAAACAGTCAAATACAATTTATGAAGCAGACAAGATGATTTGTCAACTGTGGCACTTATACAACTGTGCTCTCATACATGAGTTGAAAGACGACAATGCTGCGGAGTCAGGTTACATAGCAGGAATACAGCGGCAAGTCTACAATTTGTTCTGAAATATTCTCATAGTACAGTGAGCACGAGTCTGTATATACAATAATACTATTACAATAATGAATTATGAAGACAGGTTATCAAAGGTGATATATATTATGTGATGACTTTATCTTTGTTAAGTCTGAAATAACTATACACTTTTAAAGAATAATATATACCTCTCTTAAAATGTTGTTGTTATCACTATACAGTTTTTTCAGCTGGGTTGGAGAACTACCAGCAAGGTGTGTTGTAGAACTACATGCTGGGTGGGTTGGAGAACTACAAGCTGGGTGGGTTGGAGAACTACAAGCTGGGTGGGTTGGAGAACTACCAACCAGGAGGTTTGAAGAACTACTAGCTAGGTGGGTTGGAGAACTACAAGCAGGGTGGGTTGAAGAACTACAAGCTGGGTGGGTTGGAGAACTACAAGCTGGGTGGGTTGGAGAACTACAAGCTGGGCGGGTTGGAGAACTACCAACCAGGAGGTTTGAAGAACTACTAGCTAGGTGGACTGGAGAACTACCAGCTGGGTGGGATGGAGAAGTACCAGCTAGGTGGGTTATAGAACTACCAGCTAGGTGGGTTATAGAACTACCAGCTAGGTGGGTTATAGAACTACCAGCTAGGTGGGTTATAGAACTACCAGCTAGGTGGGTTATAGAACTACCAGCTAGGTGGGTTGGAGAACTACCAACTGGGTCCTTTTGTGGAAGTGACTTTGTAGGCCTAATAAACACTAGATCCTCTACAAAAGTCAAAACTATAAATCCCCCATGGAAACCCACAGATCACAGTATCTACACTTAGGTAAGACAGTCACGATTCTGAAGTAACGATATGTTTACCATATATCAAGATTTCTGGAACAACTGTAATGTATAATGTGCCACAAATATATATTAACTTTCTGTGAGTGATAGTCACAGGCCTTGTGATGTGATATGAAGACAGCTGTGATTTCTGTTAGTGATAAAATCACAAGTAATCTAATGTGATATAAAAACTGTGATTTATGTTAGTGATAGAGCTACAAGAACTGTAATGTGCTCCCAAATATGTGATGTATGCTGTGATACATTCGGGGGGGCCTTGCTAAATTTACTGCTTACATTTACAATAAAAAATTGCCTATAATAGTGAGCATTCCTCTTTTAAATGAAAAAAAAAATTGTAAAAATAAACATATTATTTTCCTTCTCTATTCAAGCACGCAACCCCAAGACAAATGTATCAACAGATACCAAAAAAGTCTGCAGATTCCAACATTAAGAATAATTATTCTAGAGTCTTGATAAAACTTATACGAGGGTATGGGTGTAGGTCACAAAGTAGTGTGTAAAAAAAACAAAAAAACTATATATGATACAATCTTGAAAATAATTTATTATTGTACTTACATCTCTTCTTATTTCTCAAAATAATCTATATGAACACTGATGTATTTATTCCAACATTTCATTAGTCCCCCAGTACCTGCACCAAACAAATCTTTACGCTACTGCCTTAGCTATATTCGCACTTCACACTCAACGTCTTCATCATCAGCAAGTTTGCCACCAAGGTTGAGCACCGCTTCTAACAACACTTGCTGCCATAGACTAGCAGCATTTCCTTGTGAATATACTTGGCAGTCAATCCTATCATCCAAAGAGCAAACTCATAACTGCACGGTGTACTTCGGTAGTGCAATCTTCGAGTATAGCCGACATTTTTAATTCCACACATGCATAAAACTTTGTATACACATTTGGTGATTATCATCTGCAACACATAGATAGCAAGCTAGATGGATATGCCGCATAATGACATCTTTAGAAACTACTAACAAATATTTCTCAACTGTCTGACATCATTTTGTGACAGACTTACTCTCCTGCATATTTTCTGAGTATAAGAAGGGCTTCAGTAAAGTCTGCAGCTCATATTTGTAATGCCTTACTGCGGTAAGTTTGTGTTTAATGCAATAAAGCAAAGCAAGAGTTAATGTTCCAGAGCAGGACACAAAGGTATAAGTCCGGAGGAATGTATGAATCCAGGAGAAACCAGGCGAAGCGACCAAACAAGAGACATTGGACATCTTCTAAAGTCTCAGGAATGATTATCTCTTCACCAACAACACAATCAGGAAACTAGAAGTTGTTAGTTGCGGTTCCAACTTCAAGGCAAAGGATCACCCCATAATACTCTGTTCCTTTGCCAAAGAATATCACAAGAAATGCTTCTCACTGTCCCATGTGAAAAGTAGAACAGACAGCAGTCTAAAAAAAACCAACAACGCACAGGCATACATGAACAAGGCCGCTGCCAGTATGCCAACACAACAGTCACTAGAAAACCAGCAGTCACACACATATTACTGCATAAGGCAAGACCAGCTAGTTCAGCAACTGGCCATCCGCCATTTTTTTAAACATACGGTTTACAATAATAACTACCACGAACAGATGTAAAAGCATTCCACACAAAATCCACAGCTCACAGTGTCGCTCCACGCATTTAACTCAGTAGCTGGGCAATGGAAATGTACTACCAGCCCAGCATGAAAAAATGCGTTAGCAAACCACAGCCAGAAGCAAAAACACTCCAGAGGCCTTAACAACTCAACAGCTTATCCACCATATTGGACCGGAAGTCTAACTAGAAGTTGATCTGTAGAAAGCTGCACCTTGGCCGTCAAGTTGGTGGATGTTTACTAAAGTCTGTCTGCTGTTTACATGATGTAACATCATATGCCAGGCTAGGTAGCGAAGGTGACCATGTCCCAGCACAACCATCTGTTTCCCTGGTTTTTTGAAGTTCCACTGCTGGTCAATTTTTTAATGCTGAACCATCTTTCATTTTCTCTGTCTCCAAAACACTTAAAATTTTTTTAGTTGTCACAATGTTCTTTCCTCTCAATCTCTTACACGCTCATATTTTCCAGTTGTCTCAATGTTTCCTTTCCTCTCTGTCTCTAACACACCTATTTTCTCCAGTTGTCATAATGTTCCTTTCCTCTGTTTCTAACACAACCATTTCCTCCAGTTGTCACAAAGTTTCCTTTCCTCCATCTCCAACAATCACATTTTCTCTAGAGTGAGCGAGAAATAGTTGACATTCCAGCGCCTGAGAAGTAGCACTGGATAATGTCTTTGATGTCGTCAATCCATTTCCTTCTCGGGCATCCTCATGCTCTCCCATCCAATCTTCTATGATATAGCACCAGTGCTGACAGTTGATGGTGTTGCATTCTAACAAAATGGTCAAACAATCTGACCACCTGTCTGTCAATATATATGGCCCAAGATGTTGATCCCATTGTCTGTCTGATAACATCATTTCTTACTCAGTCTTATGTAGTTAAGTTGGCAGCTTTTCTCAAGCACCTCCTCTCACAGGTGTTCATTCTGCGTAAGTGATTTGGATTATGTCCAAATTTGACATTGAAAGCATAGGGTTGGTGTGAATAGGTTATTTATTATCTGTTGTGTTGCAGATACAGGCACATTTGGATGTTTTAGTATGGGTGCTGTGATGTGACTGAACTGGGATAACAACAACAGCAACGAGCATACCTCTTGTCGAGAAATGTCAGTAAAATAGTTCAACCATGGTATGTAATTAATTCCCGTATTTCATAAGCTAACTGGGGACTGAACCCACCTCCCTATGTGTGGGGTATTATATGAGTTGCATATCCTTTACAAGACATCCCAGTCAACACCAGCATTGTTTGCTGTAGTGATCTCTTGGCAAGTTTATGTTCAGTAGTCTGCCATTGCTTTCTGAACGACCGGCCCCCATACCATTTTGTAAAAATCCAACGCAACGCGGTCTGCTGCCAAATTGCACGCCCCCGTGTTTCAAATGGAGGTATACAGGATCATGAGCTGTGTCTGTAACTCCTTCGCCATGAGCCAACTAATATATGAGAGCAGAGAGAGAAGAAGGGCAGAATGTCAGACGGGCCGGAGTGTCCAATTATTAACCCTTTGAAAATAAAGTTTTGTTTGTTCGCTGGTAACAAAATGCATAATCTGTTCTGTAACTAAACATTAATCTTTCATTTCTAGACTTCTATTGACTTGTTTGCGTCTACTTTGTATTGTTTAGTCTTGTTTACATATTTACTCACTCACTTTGAACCAAGAAAAGACAACCACACCTGCTCTGTTTAAAATGAGCCTACTATGATTATATTAGGTTACTGTGATTTATTTTAATTTTAAATATTCATACTGTATCCTAGTTTCCAGTCGTTTGCTTAAATAACTTAATCTTGCTGCAGTCAATACCTGATTGTATTTCTGTTTAAAACAAACACAGCCAATGTTCCTTGTTCTCCTTCTGTCCCATTACCTTGTGGGTTGCAGGATGCCTTAACGGATGTCGTAGCCACATCCTCCGGTGTCCGTGTCTTCCGTAAGATGTGAGGCAAGGCTGCAGCATATCCATTGTTGACAACATTGAGAATACAAACAGCCAGGAATGAGGCAACAGGAACAAGTCAAACACACGGACGATAAGCTGTCAATGTTGAGCTGGAAAGATGGTCTATGCTGTGTCAATGTTGAGCTGGAAAGATGGTCTATGCTGTGTCAATGTTGAGCTGGAAAGATGGTCTATGCTGTGTCAATGTTGAGCTGGAAAGATGGTCTATGCTGTGTCAATGTTGAGCTGGAAAGATGGTCTATGCTGTGTCAATGTTGAGCTGGAAAGATGGTCTATGCTGTGTCAATGTTGAGCTGGAAAGATGGTCTATGCTGTGTCAATGTTGAGCTGGAAAGATGGTCTATGCTGTGTCAATGCGGATCAGCCGCAGCTTGAAATTATCTGCTAGAACACAGGCTGCCTCGTTGGAACCCCCACAGTAACGGGAGGAGGAGAACACAGTCAGTAGCTTGCCCTGTTGCTGGACCTGTGTGGGAGAGAGGTGGATTAGAGCATGGGTGAGCAACATGGATGTGCACAAGGGTGACAACATGAATGAAGAACATGGATGTGCACAAGGGTGAGGGCATGGATGAAGAACATGGATGTAAACAAAGGTAAGAACATGGATGTGATTAAATGTGAGAACATGGATGTGCACAAGGGTGAGAGCATGGATGTGCACAAGGGTGAGAGCATGGATGTGCACAAGGGTGAGAGCATGGATGTGCACAAGGGTGAGGGCATGGATGTGCACAAGGGTGAGGGCATGGATGTGCACAAGGGTGAGGGCATGGATGTGCACAAGGGTGAGGGCATGTGTCCCAGGTGTGACTACATGGATAAGATCGAGAGTGAGAACGTGGATGTGCACAAAGGTAGAAATAAACTGACAGAGAAAGAGAGGAGAGAAATAAAGAGACATGCAAACACACACACAAGACAGAGGGACAGACAGGCATAGACTGACCGAGAAAGAGAGGAGAAAACAAAGAGACATGCAAACACAACACACACAAGACAGAGACAGACATAAGATAGACTGACAGAGAAAAAAAAGAAGCAAGAGAGAAAGAGACAAACAGAGAAAGACACAAGACAGACAGAGACACAAATATACAGACAGGTCAGAGAAACAGACAGAGAAAGACACAACTATAGAGACAGAGAAAGACAGATATAAAGAGACAAATCAGAGAGGCAAAAAAAAAGACAGACAGACTGAATCATACATTATAATAGTAAAGGTAGACCTATGTGAGATAGTGCCATAGTGAAGTTACAAACCATCACATATTGTAGGCCACATCATAATGAAGGTGAAGGCGACCAGTTCACTTTCCTCACTGCCTTTCCTACCGAGGACTATCATTGTCATCTACTGCCTATAGCACTTTGTGGTGTATAATGGGGGGGGGGGGGGGGGGTCTTGAGCCTGAGGAATTAAGTCTGCCTGGCTAGTGCAGTCACCGCAAACTGTGCAGGTTAGTTTTTTGTTTTTTGCCCCTGACAGAAAAAAACAACTCCACACCTTATCGAGGATTTGAAACCAAAGGAGAATCCAGGATTCTAGCCACTCGGCCTCTGCTCGGCTCCTGATGATATTTAAAAAATTCTAGTAACCATTTTACGTGGCTGGGTTGACCCATGACAACACATATTGAGCAAATAAGCATAAAACACTTAAGCTAACTCCCTTCAACCATGCAATCAGCACACAGAAATCAACGCTTAAAGATCTTCTATATCATTAGTCATCATCACGTGCCATGCTGATAAGTGTGGGCGGTTATGTTTCGTCATCTCACACGATCACCTGCGTTGTGGACCTGCTACCGCAGCCATATGTACAGGAGTTCCCTAACTAATGCCACATGTACAGGAGCACCCTAACTAATGATATATGTACAGGAATTCCCTAACTGATGCCATAAGTACATAAACTCCCAAATGCCACATGTACAAGAACACCCTAACCAATGCCACATGTACAGGAACTCCTTAACTAATGCCACATGTACAGGAGCACCCTAACTAACGCCACAAGTACAGGAATTCCCTAACTAATGCCTTAAGTACAGAAACTCCCTAAAGCCATATGTACAGGAACACCCTAACTAATGCCACATGTACAGAAACTCCCCAACTAATGCCACATGTACAGGAGCTCCCTAAGTAATGCCACATGTACAGGAGCTCCCTAAGTAATGCCACATGTACAGGAGCTCCCTAAGTAATGCCATATGTACAGGAACTCCCTAACTAATGCCACATGTACAGGAACTCCCTAAGTAATGCCACATGTACAGGAACTCCCTAACTAATGCCACATGTATAGGAACTCCCTAACTAATGCCACATGTACAGGAACACCTTAACTAATGCCACATGTATAGGAACTCCCTAACTAATGCCACATGTATAGGAACTCCCTAACTAATGCCACGTGTATAGGAACTCCCTAACTAATGCCACATGTATAGGAACTCCCTAACTAATGCCACATGTATAGGAACTCCCTAACTAATGCCACATGTACAGGAACTCCCTAACTAATGCCACATGTATAGGAACTCCCTAACTAATGCCACATGTACAGGAGCTCCCTAAGTAATGCCACATGTACAGGAACTCCCTAACTAATGCCACATGTATAGGAACTCCCTAACTAATGCCACATGTACAGGAACACCTTAACCAATGCCACATGTACAGGAACTCCTTAACTAATGCCACATGTATAGGAACTCCCTAACTAATGCCACATGTATAGGAACTCCCTAACTAATGCCACATGTATAGGAACTCCCTAACTAATGCCACATGTACAGGAACTCCCTAACTAATGCCACATGTATAGGAACTCCCTAACTAATGCCACATGTATAGGAACTCCCTAACTAATGCCACATGTACAGGAACTCCCTAACTAATGCCACATGTATAGGAACTCCCTAACTAATGCCACATGTACAGGAACACCTTAACCAATGCCACATGTACAGGAACTCCTTAACTAATGCCACATGTACAGGAGCACCCTAACTAACGCCACAAGTACAGGAATTCCCTAACTAATGCCTTAAGTACAGAAACTCCCTAAAGCCATATGTACAGGAACACCCTAACTAATGCTACATGTACAGACACTCCCCAACTAATGCCACATGTACAGGAGCTCCCTAAGTAATGCCACATGTACAGGAGCTCCCTAAGTAATGCCACATGTACAGGAACTCCCTAACTAATGCCACATGTATAGGAACTCCCTAACTAATGCCACATGTACAGGAGCTCCCTAAGTAATGCCACATGTACAGGAACTCCCTAACTAATGCCACATGTATAGGAACTCCCTAACTAATGCCACATGTACAGGAACACCTTAACTAATGCCACATGTATAGGAACTCCCTAACTAATGCCACATGTATAGGAACTCCCTAACTAATGCCACATGTATAGGAACACCTTAACTAATGCCACATGCACCAACAGACACCAACCTTGAAACCGGTCTCCTGGACCTCGTGGGCTCTGATCACGTGAGACAAGCCGTTTCTCTCCAGGAAGGCACACAGAGCCTCACAGCTGAAGAAGTGAGCTGTTCCTCTCCTGGTGTTGAACGTAAATCCATGATTTTCTTGCAGTTCTTGGATCGTGGCTTCTGTCAGCTTGTCTGAGCTGCTACTCAAATGGTCGATGAATAAAACAATTAGCACCTGGGACTTATGGACAAGGATACATTAAATTATGGACAAGGATACATTAAATTATGGATAAGGATACATTAAACCCTTTACAGGGCAAAACGTCCATTTGCGGCCGGTAGCTTAAACGAGCAGGTGGGCTGAAACCGCCCGATACTATTATGCATTGTAAAAACGCGATCTCTCGGCTTTCCAACACTTCCGACGGCTACTTTCGCTTATAGCTTGACAACGTGGCACCATTTGTAAGCGTCTACTATGAATTTGAACGGACTTTACTGGACTTTTTTGATAGTTTTCGGGATTTTTATGCTTAGTTTTTCAAAATGGATTTCGGCGATTCTTCAAGTGATAGCCGAGATTTCGCTAGGTTCAATTTAAGTGGCATTAAAAGGCACGAAGTTGACTATTAATTGGAGCTAGATATCAGTGAAAAGCATTACTTTGCATTTTAGCCAGTGAGTTGGACTTTAAAGAAAGTGATTATGATTCTGAAAATGTGTTTGTAAATTGCCGTATAGATGACGGAAAATCACAAACAACATGCTGTATTTCATAAATATTTGTGTTCATATATGGATTACCGACAACAATCATGTGAGTAACATATTCTGCATGCTTTTCCCTTCATTGTGTTGTTTATTTAACTAAAATCGGTTGACTAACACCTTATTTGT
Source organism: Cepaea nemoralis (assembly GCA_014155875.1). Lineage (NCBI taxonomy): Eukaryota > Metazoa > Mollusca > Gastropoda > Stylommatophora > Helicidae > Cepaea > Cepaea nemoralis. The sequence continues at coordinate 31,645 of JACEFZ010012761.1, forward strand.
GATGTTTTTACTAACACAACCCGAAATTTTACCGAACCTGAAAAAATCTTGCCCATTCAGGGCTAAAAAACGGACAAGCATCTGCCCTGTAAAGGGTTAAATTCAATCAATCAATCATAAGCCACGACGGAAAGTGTGGGTGGTCATGACTCGCCATTTCACTCGATCACCAGAGTCGTGGATCAGCTCAGTGTTCCTGCCTCGACCATGCCATGTGGCCAAGCCATCCAGGTATTTAATTCTCGGTCTTCCCCTTGGTCTGTTCCCTTCGATCTTGCCATTTGTCACTAAGTTCTCCAATCCATTTTTTCTCATAACATGTCAAAACAATTGTGACTGTCTACGTCTAATTTCTCTAATAAATTTATGATATTCATTTGTCTCCTGTAGTACTTGGTCATGGTTTTTCTGTCTGTCCATGGTATTCCTTGCATTTTCCTCAGAAACCACATGCAGCCATCAGATGTTTTTCAGCTTGACTGCTCATTGTCCAAGTTTCACATCCATACAAAAGAACAGGCTCTATGTAGCACCTCAACACTCTTTTTCTCGTTTCAATTGACATCTTTTTATTAGTCAGTATGTTTTTCATCTTGCTAAAGACTTCTTTCGCCATGGTGATTCTTGTTCTAATCTCTACAAGGCATCTCCCATTAGATGTTACGACTACATTAAATTATGGACACAAATACAATAAATTATGGACAAGAATGCATTAAATTATGGACAAGGATACATTAAATTATGGACAAGGATGCAATAAATATGTTTCTATTCTTCAGCTGTGGTTAATTCTGGAAGCTAAAGTTGAACTGCAAATAACATGAATTTCTAGTGTACCCATTGATAACATAAATGTCTATACTTTAATCATGGATAACGTATATTCTAGTTTAATCATAAATGGCATGAATTTCTATTGTTCAGTCGTGGATAAATTGAATTCTAGTTTATTCACCCAAAAAATAAAAGAGAAAGAAGAAATTAACAGACAAGCTCTGTGGAAGCTGTAGTGATGTGGTTTCAAAGGAGAATGATGAGAACACCATGGATGGATAGAAAGAGCAATGAAGATATCTCGAAAGAAGTTAACTAACAAAGAGAACTGGTTACTCCATCAGAGGAAGACAGTCCACATTCTTTGGGTATGTTATGAGAAGGGGAAAGCTGAAGTATGTCGTCACAATGGGAAAGTTCGGGTATGTCGTCACAATAGGAAAGTTGGAGTATGTCACCTCAATGAGAAAGTTGGAGTATGTCACCACAATGGGAAAGTTGGAGTAAGTCATCACAATGGGAAAGTTATAGTATGACATCACAATGGGAAGGTTGGAAGGGAGAAGAGACAAGATGAACAGTCTGACATCATAGTATGGAGGAACATCAATATCAGAAATGATTGGCAGCATAAGATACAGAAGGCTGTGGATAAACATGATCACCACAAAATGATACCCCTCATCTCTGTTCATGATACTCTCATCTCTGTTCACGATACACTCATCTCTGTTCACGATACACTCATCTCTGTTCATGATACTCTCATCTGTTCATGATACTCTCATTTGTTCATGATACTCTCATTTGTTCATGATACTCTCATCTCTGTTCATGATACTCTCATCTGTTCACAATACTCTCATCTGTTCATGATACTCTCATCTCTGTTCATGATACTCTCATCTCTGTTCATGATACTCTCTGTTTATGATACTCTCATCTCTGTTCATGATACTCTCATCTCTGTTCATGATACTCTCATCTCTGTTCATGATACTCTCATCTCTGCCCATGATACTCTCATCTCTGTTCATGATACTCTCATTTCTGTTCATGATACTCTCATCTCTGCCCATGATACTCTCATTTCTGTCCATGATACTCTCATCTCTGTTCATGATACTCTCATTTCTGGTCATGATACTCTCATCTCTTTTCATGATACTCTCATCTCTTTTCATGATACTCTCATCTCTTTTCACAATACTCTCATCTCTTTTCATAGTCTCATCTTTGCTCATGATGATAACAAAAGTCACGGCTGCAGCAGGTTATAACAATAGGAAATAAAATCAGGTATGTGTAACTCCTGTGAAACAGTGAGGGATACTAAACATGGAAACAGTGTGCATACCTTACAACGAACTCCACAATGGTGACCATAAATAACAGAGGGAAAATTTAAAATAAAATAATAAAATAAAAAATAAGTTATACAGTGGCATCTACAACATTATTGATCCTCACTGTTTTTATTTCTTATCTGTTCATGATACATTCATCTCTGTTCATGATACATGCATCTCTGTTTATGATAGTCTCATCTCTGTTAACGATAGTCTCAACATCCATCTATATTCTTGCTACTCTCAATATTCTTCTCATAAACCACATCATTCCCCCAATCACCATTTAAACAGTATCATTTGTATTTGTGGTCAGATTGTTAACAACCTCAGATCCACATTTTTCAATCTGAATTCCGAGGTGTTCTTCCTTACCTTAGTGGATCGCTCCACAGAAGCTCCCAGGCCAGAGGACTCTCTATCTCTGGGTCTGACAGCGGTGCTGGGATTTTGTTTATAGCTTCAATGTTTCCACCTTCATTCTCTGGGCTGGGAATCCCACCATGGACACAAAAAACCTGCCAACAGACACAATTATTTCCAATATAATTTTTACCAGTTACAAAACCTGCCATCATTTTAAATACATCAATCGATAGCCATCCACGCAATGAAGGTTGGCTGTAATGGATCTCCAACACTGTTTCTTGCCCTGATTGTACTCTTTGACAGCAGGCTTTTGTTTGTCTATCTCTTAGTTAGTTAGTTAGTCTTTCCTCTTGAGCCTAAGGTGGCACATAGGGCAGAAGTCCTGTCTCTCCATGCCTGGCGGTTCGCTGCTACCTGTTGTAGATCTTGGATATTTACTTGGCCATTGAATGAGCCTTCTCTAATGATGGTTCTACGCAGGGTCTCTCTTGGTCTTCCCCGTTTTCTTTTCCCTACCGGTGACCATATGAGGGCTTGGTAGGGGAGTCTTGTCTTGTCCATTCTGAGTACATGGCCGATGTAGTTCCAACGGCGTCTTCTTATGAAATTGGATACTGTATCTTGCTTAGTCTCTTGTCTTATTTGCGAATTGGTTCTGAATTCTGTCCAGTGGATGTTTAGAAGTCTTCTAAGACATTTGTTCTCAAAATTGTCTAATTTTTTATCTAAAGCTACCGTTGATTTCCAACTTTCACATCCATACGTTAACACTGGAATCACACAAGAGTTGAAGATTTTAAGTTTTGTGTGTTTGCTGAGTGTCTTTGACTTCCAGATGTTTGACAGTTTATTGAAGGCACTAGATGCCAGTGCGATTCTAGATGATATTTCTGGTGTTGAGTCCCCTGTAGATGTCATTTTGCTTCCTAGGTATGTGAAGCTGTTGACTTTTTCAAGAACGTAGCTGTTCAATTTGGTGTCATCTGAACTGTTGGTAAGATCAATAGTCTTTGTTTTTGTGGTGTTAATTTGGAGACCAATTTGCCCTGAAACATTTTGGAGGTGGTTTATTTTCTCTTGGGCATCCGGGTGTGTTGAACTCAAAAGCACTATGTCGTCGGCAAAGTCCAGGTCTTCTAGAATTTTGTCAACCCAATGGATACCCATATTTGTGTTGTTTGTGCATGACCCAGTCGATAGCTATTCCAAAATGCATCGGTGTTAAGACACAACCCTGTTTCACTCCCGTTTCGACTGAGAACCAGTCAGAGTAGCCTGTTTCTGTTCTTACGCAGCAACGTGTCTCTTTGTAGAAAGATTTTATGACGTTGGTATATTTGGTAGGAAAACCATAGATGTTAAGTAGATTCCAAAGTGAAGGATGGTGGATGCTGTCGAAGGCTTTTTGAAAGTCGACAAAGTTGGTGATTAATTTCGACTGGAATTCTACGGAGTCTTCAATGATTATTCTGAGGGTCTATCTCTTGATGATGTTATATTCCCACTCATATAGAAAACACGATACATACACACATTGTGATTGTAACTGACTCAGAAAGCATGCTGAGAAGGGTGAGAACAGGTAGGCTTCGTGCAGAGTGGCTTGCTTCGCTTCGGAGGTCACGGGTAGTAAGCATCACCTGGATCTTTTCTCCTGGGCATGCCGGTGTGCTGGGGAATGAACAGGCGGACAGATTGGCTGGCTCGGCAAAATTTGGTGGAGTATTGATGCATGACAAGGCAGACGTGGTTGCGGCCTTGTGGGAGCACGTGTACACCTCGGAGGAGCAGATGGAGCACCATGGTCTGGTAAGAATGAGACAACGAGGTGTGACGAGGGGATCTGGCCGACACTCGGCGCTCGGAGGAAAGGCGAGACGGACATATAATCAGATTGCTACTGGAACTATTAGTGTTGGAACTCTTCGCTGGCTGCTGAGGATGGAGACGGAGCGCTTATGGGAATGTCCCGAATGCTGTGATGTCGGTTCCTAAATCAATCAATCAATCAATCAATCATATCAACAATCAAAAATAGAGAACATCTGTTGGATTTGTGTTGGACAAGTTGGAGCCTGGTTGTGACTGTTGTGTGTGGCAATAATCATTACTGCTGTGTAAGCAAGGTCAAGTGCTACGTCTGTTTACTTCAGACAGTGCAGTGGAATAAACCAAGTTAACACTGGCCATTATATGAAATTACTGTGAGCCAATTGGTAATTTCTTACAATGTCACGAGTGAGATGACCACATGTCAATTGGTCATTTCTGACCATCATGAGTGAGATGACCACATGCCAATTGGTCATTTCTAACTGCCACGAGTGATGACCACATGCCAATTGGTCATTTCCGACCATGTCACGAGTGAGATGACCACATGCCAATAAAGTCATACATATAAACTTGCTACACGCGTATAAAAAATACATGACTTGGGCATGAGCAGAGTTATTTTAAATATTTGTGCAAACTGAGCAGCAGCTGGCCAAGTAGCTAGAATGCCTGGTTCACCTTAGGTTTTGAATCCTCGGTAAAGTATGGATGTTTTCCTGTTGGGGGAAAAAGGAAAACCCTAACCTGCACAATTCGCGGGGACTGCATTAGCCAAGCGGCCTTAATTCCTCAGGCTCAAGACCCACCGCCCCTCCCACTGTCTTACATCGCAAGGTACTATAGGCAGCAGATGACAGTTTTTTTTTGTGTGGACAGACAGCGCAAATTGCATACAATATATAATCAGCGAACTAGTATCAAATATTCTTACAAAGCACCATAATCCTGCCAATAAGAAAGTATGTATCAGAAATGTTTACAAATTAGCAAACGTGTGCTCATAATCACGTTTATCTCAAATATCACTTTTACAAGTTAGCAAAAACCTGTCAACAATCATAACTATTTCTCATACTCCAACCGACAGTCTGCCAGCAAAAATAGCTGTTTCTCATACTCTGGCCAACATTCTGTCCTGTACAACTTACTTTATCATCCACTGTTGCTGCTATTGGCATGACATCGAAACACTCATTTACAGCATCCCAGATCTGCATGCCTACAGTGTCACCAAACTTTTCCAGGCACTCTCTGCAGAAAGCATACCAAAGTAGCATTTTGAAATAAGCTCATAATGTCCCTTAAGTTTCTACAGGAGCAGAGAGTCATCACAGCAGCTGACTTCCCTTCAGGAGGAAGCCAGTATTGAAATGCTTTCACAGTGGCAATGCCATCCTTCATGAACTGATGAAGCTGGAAATCTAGTCTCACATAATAACCAGTTGCAAAGGCAATGTCACCTAAGGCCCAACCACACGTAAAAATCATAGGTCTTGGACAACCAGACAAAGTAGAGAACTTGTCGGCTCAAGAAGATGGGCAACCAGAAAAAATACAGAACTCATTGACTCAAAAAGATAGACAACCAGACAAAATACAGAACTCATTGACTCAAAAAGATGGACAACCAGACAAAATACAGAACTCATTGACTCAAGAAGATGGACAACCAGAGAAAGTAGGGAACTTGTGGGTGGCTCAAGAAGATGGACAACCAGAGAAAGTAGGGAACTTGTGGGTGGCTCAAAAGATGGACAACCAGAGAAAGTAGGGAACTAGTGGGTGGCTCAAGAAGATGGACAACCAGAGAAAGTAGGGAACTTGTGGGTGGCTCAAGAAGATGGACAACCAGAGAAAGTAGGGAACTTGTGGGTGGCTCAAGAAGATGGACAACCAGAGAAAGTAGGGAACTTGTGGGTGGCTCAAGAAGATGGACAACCAGAGAAAGTAGGGAACTTGTGGGTGGCTCAAGAAGATGGACAACCAGAGAAAGTAGGGAACTTGTGGGTGGCTCAAGAAGATGGACAACCAGAGAAAGTAGGGAACTAGTGGTGGCTCAAGAAGATGGACAACCAGAGAAAGTAGGGAACTAGTGGGTGGCTCAAGAAGATGGACAACCAGAGAAAGTAGGGAACTTGTGGGTGGCTCAAGAAGATGGACAACCAGAGAAAGTAGGGAACTTGTGGGTGGCTCAAGAAGATGGACAACCAGAGAAAGTAGGGAACTTGTGGGTGGCTCAAGAAGATGGACAACCAGAGAAAGTAGGGAACTTGTGGGTGGCTCAAGAAGATGGACAACCAGAGAAAGTAGGGAACTTGTGGGTGGCTCAAGAAGATGGACAACCAGAGAAAGTAGGGAACTTGTGGGTGGCTCAAGAAGATGGACAACCAGAGAAAGTAGGGAACTTGTGGGTGGCTCAAGAAGATGGACAACCAGAGAAAGTAGGGAACTTAGTGGGTGGCTCAAGAAGATGGACAACCAGAGAAAGTAGGGAACTAGTGGGTGGCTCAAGAAGATGGACAACCAGAGAAAGTAGGGAACTAGTGGGTGGCTCAAGAAGATGGACAACCAGAGAAAGTAGGGAACTAGTGGGTGGCTCAAGAAGATGGACAACCAGAGAAAGTAGGGAACTTGTGGGTGGCTCAAGAAGATGGACAACCAGAGAAAGTAGGGAACTTGTGGGTGGCTCAAGAAGATGGACAACCAGAGAAATAGGGAACTTGTGGGTGGCTCAAGAAGATGGACAACCAGAGAAAGTAGAGAACTTGTGGGTGGCTCAAGAAGATGGACAACCAGAGAAAGTAGGGAACTTGTGTGTGGCTCAAGAAGATGGACAACCAGAGAAAGTAGGGAACTAGTGGGTGGCTCAAGAAGATGGACAACCAGAGAAAGTAGGGAACTAGTGGATGGCTCAAGAAGATGGACAGCCAGAGAAAGTAGGGAACTAGTGGGTGGCTCAAGAAGATGGACAACCAGAGAAAGTAGGGAACTAGTGGGTGGCTCAAGAAGATGGACAACCAGAGAAAGTAGGGAACTAGTGGACTCAAGAAGATGGACAAAGGCTTGCATAAGGTGGTTGAGGGCCTAATCTTCACTGGGAAATGAAAGGCAGCAGAAGAACACTCACAGGCATGTGTGTTAACATACATCCACACAAAAACACATGCTGACTGATATGATACAGACACTACAGTCAGAATAACAGTTCTAAATTACTGGACACTTCCCTGACAGCCCTCACATTGCCATTACTTGTATTTGGTTTTGTTTAGCCTCCAAACACCACAACAGAGAGGAAGCATCTGAGAAAAGAGCAACTCTCCATAAGGAAAGTAAAACCCCAGAACTGGCTGAATGTTACACTCATCTAGCTTATGTGAATGACTTACTACCATATCCTAAAATAAGTTGGTTGCATATCCTTTACAGGACAAAGCAGTCAACTCCAGCATTTCTGGCTGTCTGTGATTCTGGGACAAGTTTACATTCACTAGTTTGGCACTGCTTTCTGAACAACAGACTGGACTACACTACGCACTAACATAAACACCTTCTTGCAATGAAGGGAATTATGTGCTGGCCCAGTGGTCATGTATTTAAATCCCATCAAGACCGATGTTTTAAAAACTGAGATTGGCCCCCCAAGTTGACCCAACCCAAAATGGGTAGCAGGAAATGTTCTGGAAAATAAAGGCAGTCAGTGTGAAACTGGTCACATGGCCCATCCAGTGTTGATTGGTCTGTTAAAATACAGGACTAGCACCAAGTGCCCAATATAATTCAAGGCATACAAAGGCTCCTATACTTGTCACTTTTATGTATCTGTGGGCAGCGCCCTTTGGGATCATGTGTACAGCCTGGATGAACAGATATGCCACCACTGCCTGGAGAGAATGGGGCGGAAATGAGTGACTAGAGGATCTGGCCGACATTCAGTACTTTGAGGAAATATCCGATAGAAATATAATCAGACTACAACTAGTACCATTATGATTGGGACTTTTTTCTGGCTGTTGAAGATGAGGACGGAGCACATATGGGAATGTCCTGATAGCTGTGATTCTGGTTCTTGGCTCAACTCAACTTTTATGCTGACACTGAGAATGGTCCGAGTTCCATCCCTACTAGTAGTATGATATTTCTCCATACCCAGTGCAGCTCTGGGAGACACCTAACCTCATAAAATGAGTACCAGCTCACTTTACAATCATCTGGGAATTGTGTGGTATAGAGAGGCAGCAATGAAGGGGATTATGTGGTGAGATAGGCAGCAATGAAGAGAATTGTGTGGTGAGATATGCAGCAATGAAGGGAATTATGTGGTGAGATAGGCAGCAATGAAGGGAATTATGTGGTGAGATATGCAGCAATGAAGGGAATTATGTGGTGAGATATGCAGCAATGAAGGGAATATGTGGTGAGATATGCAGCAATGAAGGGAATTATGTGGTGAGATATGCAGCAATGAAGGGAATTATGTGGTGAGATATGCAGCAATGAAGGGAATTATGTGGTGAGATAGGCAGCAATGAAGGGAATTATGTGGTGAGATATGCAAGTAATCTAGTCCATGGCATTATGAGGTGAGGTGCCAGTTCCCTTCATTACTGCCTATCTCACCACATAGTCCCCTTCATTGCTGCATATCTCACCACATAATTCCCTTCATTGCTGCCTATCTCACCACATAATTTCCTTCATTGCTGTATATCTCACCACATAATTCCCTTCATTGCCATTACTTACAAAGATATGGCGAGAACAGAGGACTTTGATGTCAGTGAATCCACATCGCTGTCCAGGATGAAAGACTTGGGAGTAAGAATCGGCACGGCCAGACGCGAGAGGTACATCGGGAAAACAAGGCGCCTCGTCAACCAACACAGAACTGGCACTATTAGCCACCGGATGCTGATGCATATGCTGGAGGAGGGGGGGGGGAAGGATCTGAGCACCTATGGACATGTCCGGAGTGCAATGAAGATACCCCAACTGATAACTGACTGATAATAACTAACTGACTTGGAAGGCCTAACACTCCACATTCCTCAGGTAGTATCTACTGAAGGCCTAACACTTCACATTCCCCAGGTAGTATCTTCTATCATCATCATTATCAAGGTGTGCATCTCTACAGATCTACATCCATGGTAATCTGGATCAACTTTGCTGGTGATACTCCCCCATGCCAGCATCTCAGTCCATCCAGCATCATTTCTCTCGGTCCGCCTCTTCATCTTCTAAAATTAATCTTCCCAATTATCACGATGTTTCCATTGTCTCTCTTCTCATTACATGACCAAAGAACACTGTCTCTTTCTTATTGAAGTCCCCTCGTATATAACATTCCAGTTTCATCAACCTCTAATTGTCAGTTACTCCAGCAATCCAAGGTATTTGCAATATTCATCCCAGGAATCACATCTCCAATACGTCTGCAATGGGTCAGCATTTATCTTTACATGGACATATGAAATGGTGACATTGACATACAATAAAATCATGGGCACATACGATTTGAAATGAAACATTTCTTGAACACTCCTCAGTTCATGGTTGCCTCTCAACATGAAGAATTTGTGTGGTGCCAGCAATTTCTGAGCAAACAAATAGGACACCACCTGCAACAAGATGACCATAAGATTTATACACTGGAAAGTGTAGACTACTGAATTGCAATGTAACGGAAACCAAATGTTGCATATAGGAAAATGTAATCTTTTTAGTCACTCACATTAAATGTCAGGAAGAGACTAATGTAATGTTAATAGAATCTGTCCTTGCTGTATGGCAGTGAATCTTGAGTTGTGAATGAAGAAACTAGGAAGAACTTGGAAGCAATAAAGACGTGATTTTAAAGAAAAATGTTGTGAATACCTCATACTGCCAGAGCAACTAAAACGAAACGTAAGTGTGTCTCAGTGCGGTAAACATACTCCCCACCCACACTACCTCTTTACGTAAGTGTGTCTTGGTGCGGTCAACATACTCCCCACACGCACTACCCCTTTTGCACTATTTTTGTGGCTTTACCAGAAGGATCGCGCTAAAGTATGAATGTTTGGTTCTCCTTGTCTATGATGCACTTGAGTACCCTGAGAAGTACGTAGACCCTTCCCTTTTCGCTCAGTACTTTCTTTATAGTGGAATAAGTGAAAATCACAGGTCCCCGTGAAACAGATGTAATCTGTAGGAATTATGAATTTTCTTCACTTCATTAGGGTTTTCCTCTGGGTTATGTTCTGAATCCAGAATTTGAATCGGGAACAACATCCGGGCTTGATAAGGGACTACCCACGTTAGTCTGTCAATCACAGTGGATGAAGAGTCACCCCCACGACAAGTTGTATTCTATCTTCACCTCTCAACAAGGACGTCAATCTACAACATAATCCTGTAGACATCTTTTTCTTATAATTTCTTATAATAAAGCCAAGGAACCATTTATAATTGTGTCGGGCCGATAAACCTTTTGATTGTTTTCAGTAACCATGATTGCCATCTACATCCGCCGTGTTATGACCTAAATGGACCATTGCCATAAATAAGTGAACATACCTCAATACCACAGTTGTCTCCTTCAACATAATCTAGCCTCCTTGTCATCATAATCTAGCCTCCTTGGTTACCATAAACTGGCATCCTTGGTCATCATAATCTAGTTTTCTTGGTTAACATAATCTAGTCTTCTTGGTCGACATAATTTAGTCTTCCTGGTCAAGATAATCTACTCTTCTTGGTCAATATAATCTGATCTTGGTCAACTAATCTGATCTTGGTCAACATAATCTTGGTCAACATAATCTAGCCTCCTTGGTTACCATAAACTGGCATCGTTGGTCATCATAATCTAGTCTTCTTGGTCAATATAATCTAGTCTTCTTGGTTAACATAATCTAGTCTTCTTTGTCGACATAATTTAGTCTTCCTGGTCAAGATAATCTAGTCTTCTTGGTCAATATAATCTAGTCTTCTTGGTTAACATAATCTAGTCTTCTTGGTCAACATAATCTAGTCTTCTTGGTCAATATAATCTAGTCTTCTAGGTCAATATAATCTATTCTTCTTGGTTAACATAATCTAGTCTTCTTGGTCGACATAATTTAGTCTTCCTGGTCAAGATAATCTACTCTTCTTGGTCAACATAATCTGATCTTGGTCAACATAATCTTGGTCAACATAATCTAGCCTCCTTGGTTACCATAAACTGGCATCCTTGGTCATCATAATCTAGTCTTCTTGGTCAATATAATCTAGTCTTCTTGGTTAACATAATCTAGTCTTCTTGGTCGACATAATTTAGTCTTCCTGGTCAAGATAATCTAGTCTTCTTGGTCAATATAATCTAGCCTCCTTGTCATCATAATCTAGCCTCCTTGGTTACCATAAACTGGCATCCTTGGTCATCATAATCTAGTTTTCTTGGTTAACATAATCTAGTCTTCTTGGTCGACATAATTTAGTCTTCCTGGTCAAGATAATCTACTCTTCTTGGTCAATATAATCTGATCTTGGTCAACTAATCTGATCTTGGTCAACATAATCTTGGTCAACATAATCTAGCCTCCTTGGTTACCATAAACTGGCATCGTGGTCATCATAATCTAGTCTTCTTGGTCAATATAATCTAGTCTTCTTGGTTAACATAATCTAGTCTTCTTTGTCGACATAATTTAGTCTTCCTGGTCAGATAATCTAGTCTTCTTGGTCAATATAATCTAGTCTTCTTGGTTAACATAATCTAGTCTTCTTGGTCAACATAATCTAGTCTTCTTGGTCAATATAATCTAGTCTTCTAGGTCAATATAATCTATTCTTCTTGGTTAACATAATCTAGTCTTCTTGGTCGACATAATTTAGTCTTCCTGGTCAAGATAATCTACTCTTCTTGGTCAACATAATCTGATCTTGGTCAACATAATCTTGGTCAACATAATCTAGCCTCCTTGGTTACCATAAACTGGCATCCTTGGTCATCATAATCTAGTCTTCTTGGTCAATATAATCTAGTCTTCTTGGTTAACATAATCTAGTCTTCTTGGTCGACATAATTTAGTCTTCCTGGTCAAGATAATCTAGTCTTCTTGGTCAATATAATCTAGTCTTCTTGGTCAACATAATCTAGTCTTCTTGGTCAACATAACCTAGTCTCCCTAGACAACATAACTTGGTCTCACCAGACAATATAACCTTGTCTCCCTAATTAACACAATCTATTCTTGGTCAACATAATTTAGTCTTCCTACACAACATAATCTTGTCTACCTATATAACATAACCTATTCTTGGTCAACATAATTTAGTCTCCCTACACAACATAACCTTGTCTCCCTAGATATCATAACCTATTCTTGGTCAACATAATTTAGTCTCCCTAGACAAGATAACCTTGTCTCCCTAGACAACATAATCTATTCTTGGTCAACATAATTTAGGCTCCCTGGTCAACATATTCTAATCTTGGTCAACATAATTTAGTCTCTCTAGACAACACAATCTAGATTCCCTGGTCAAAATAATTTAGTCTCCCCAGACAACATAATATAGTCTCCCCATACAACACAATCTAGTCTCCCCATACAACACAATCTAGTCTCCCTGGACAAAACAATCTAGACTCCCCGGATAACACAATCTAGTCTCCCAGACAACATAATCTAGTCTCCCCAGACAACATAATCTAGTCTCCCCAGAAAACATAATCTAGTCTCCCCAGAAAACACAATCTAGTCTCCCCAGACAACAAAATCTAGTCTCCCCGGACAACACAATCTAGTCTCCCTGGTCAACATAATCTAGTCTCCCTAGACAATATAACCAACCTAGTCTCCCTGTCAACCCATTCAGCTTCGCTGATCAACATAATACAATAAATGTACCTCAATGCCGTAGTCCCCGCGATCAACATAATCTCCAAGAAATAAAAATGATGCTGGGGTCAGGTTTGTGCCCATTCTCCACAATGCCTTCTCAAAGGTGACCAGGTCGCAGTAGTTTCCATGTATGTCACCTAAACAACAACACCAACAGAAACATATTCACAACATCAAGAATACCCAACAAATACTGTTATGTGACGTAAAAGATCACCAAATCCAGTTGTGAGTTGCAGGGGTTGAAAGCAACAGGATCAATTTCATTGCACTGAGATTTATCTTAGACAGCCCAGTCTCTCTTCACAGAGCAGCTAACCACCCGTTCAAAGCATCAAACTCTGTAGCTGCGTCGAAGACCTCAAGGGGTCTCAGACAATAAATGCACACTTGAACCAAATGTTGCGAGTCTGATAAAGAACCCATAACATCCCGAGCACGAAGTAGATGGCTTAACCATTCTGCCAATGATCATAGTATTTCATGCAGGGATACCATGGTGTAGCATCAACACTCAGTATAGTCTAATGATCATAGTATTTCATGCAGGGCTACCATGATGGAAGCATCAACACTCAGTTATGCTGCTGTCAGCACAGTATTTGTGCACGAGTTGAAGCGGTACATCATGGACTTAGACTGAGACTATCAACACAAAGAGCATTACAGAAAGAATGGTGTGTGCCTGAAAAAGGCTAAGGAAAGTAGAATATTATGTTAAAATACAAGGGAAAAAAACAATGTTCTTTTGCCATGTAATTAGAAGAAAGGCATTGGTGAATATGACTGGAAAGGACAGCAGTAGATGAGACAGAGGCAGATCAAAGGAAATTATGATGGATAGCAATAAAAAAGAAGAATAAGCACCCATGGGCAGCTCAAGACAAACAACAAAGGGAAGTGGAGTGGCTCACAGTTGTGGCTTGAACTGGTGATGTAGCAGGTGTCAGTCCTCCAGCAATGGATGATCATCATCATGTAGGAGGAGGTCCTTTTCAAAGGACACCAGCACAAAGATGGACAAAGAACATTGTGGAAACATCGGGCACCAACATACATGAGGCAGGAGAAATGGCAAAGCTTCTTGGCAGGTCATGATGAGGGCAACATTCTTTGTGGGTTATGATGAAGGCAACATTCTTGGTGGGCCATGATGAGGGCAACATTCTTTGCAGATTATGAGGGCAACATTCTTTGCAGATTATGAGGGCAACATTCTTTGCAGATTATGAGGGCAACATTCTTTGCAGGTTATGAGGGCAACATTCTTGGTGGGCCATGATGAGGGCAACATTCTGGGTGGGCTATGATGAGGGCAACATTCTTGGTGGGCCATGATGAGAGCAACATTCTTGGTGGGCCATGATGAAGGCAACATTCTTGGTGGGCCATGATGAGGGCAACACTCTGTGAAAAGCTTGCTATATGATGATGAAATAGCCAGAACAGATCAGCCCCCCCCCCAAGTGTGCTAGGAGACCCATCAATCACCTACAAACTGAAACAGGTAACTCCCGTAGGCTGGCTGTTTTATTACAGAGGAGTTTCATACTTGTGCCAGAACATGTGGGTGAAGAGGAAATTAATGAGCAGATAGGCTGATTACTGTGGAGAGTGGATGAGCAATGGACCACGTCAACATCTTGAATGCCCTCATATAGGCAGGACGAGGAAATACTCAAGAGATGGATGTGATTCTGCAGCTTTGACCAGACGGCAAGAACAAATCAAGCGGGGTCAAGCTAGACTATAGCACCACACAGACAGCCAAAGAGGAATAGTCAACCAATACAAAATGGGTGTCATCAATCGCTACATGCTGAGGGAGATACTAAGAGAGAAACTGAGGAGGGGATCTGAGCATTTATGGACAAATTGTTTTGATGTGTATTAAGGATGATCTATCTGTTTGACTACAAACTAGCTTTCAGCACTAAGATACTGACCCAGAATATAACAAGGCGATCGCAGCTTCAGCAATCTAGGCTCTTCAGTCAAAACTTCCTTGACTTGTCTACACACAGTGAGCAGGCATTTGGCTAAGGCATTTCTGTCCACCTGGCCCCAGTCAAAGGCAGGCTAGAGAAGATCAAAAATGCACATATATGATACTCAGCACAAGGCAAGGTAGAAACACAACTTTTAATATGTTACAATACGGTTTTTTTTTCCACATTCTATTTTACTGTTCAGTTACATGTTGGCAATATATCGTGATAGAGAATAGGAGCTGTGCCGAAACAAGATTGTCCATGCTAGTTGGCAGGGCACTTGATGATGACAATGACACATGATGATGGTGAAGCAACAAAGATGATGGTGAAGCAACAATGATGATGATGAAGCAACAATGATGGTGATGAAGCAACAATGATGGTGAAGCAACAATGATGGTGAAGCAACAAAGATGATGGTGAAGCAACAAAGATGATGGTAAAGCAACAATGATGGTGAAGCAACAATGATGATGATGAAGCAACAATGATGGTGATGAAGCAACAATGATGGTGAAGCAACAATGATGGTGAAGCAACAAAGATGATAGTGAAGCAACAAAGATGATGGTAAAGCAACAATGATGGTGAAGCAACAATGATGATGATGAAGCAACAATGATGGTGATGAAGCAACAATGATGGTGAAGCAACAATGATGGTGAAGCAACAATGAAGGTGAAGCAACAAAGATGATGGTGAAGCAACAAAGATGATGGTAAAGCAACAATGATGGTGAAGCAACAATGATGATGATGAAGCAACAATGATGATGATGAAGCAACAATGATGGTGATGAAGCAACAATGATGGTGAAGCAACAATGATGGTGAAGCAACAAAGATGATAGTGAAGCAACAAAGATGATGGTAAAGCAACAATGATGGTGAAGCAACAATGATGATGAAGCAACAATGATGGTGAAGCAACAATGATGGTGAAGCAACAATGATGATGATGAAGCAACAATGATGGTGAAGCAACAATGATGGTAAAGCAACAATGATGGTGAAGCAACAATGATGATGATGAAGCAACAATGATGGTGAAGCAACAAAGATGATGGTGAAGCAACAAAGATAGTGAAGCAACAATGATGATGGTGAAGCAACAATGATGATGGTGAAGCAACAATGATGATGAAGCAACAATGATGGTGAAGCAACAATGATGGTGAAGCAACAACAATGATGGTGAAGCAACAATGATGATGGTGAAGCAACAATGATGATGATGAAGCAACAATGATGGTGAAGCAACAATGATGGTGAAGCAACAATAATGATGGTGAAGCAACAATGATGATGAAGCAACAATGATGGTGAAGCAACAATGATGGTGAAGCAACAATGATGTTGGTGAAGCAACAATGATGATGAAGCAACAATGATGGTGAAGCAACAATGATGGTGAAGCAACAATGATGTTGGTGAAGCAACAATGATGGTGAAGCAACAATGATGGTGAAGCAACAATGATGGTGAAGCAACAATGATGATGGTGAAGCAACAATGATGGTGAAGCAACAATAATGATGGTGAAGCAACAATGATGATGAAGCAACAATGATGGTGAAGCAACAATGATGGTGAAGCAACAATGATGATGAAGCAACAATGATGTTGGTGAAGCAACAATGATGGTGAAGCAACAATGATAATGAAGCAACGATGATGGTGAAGCAACAATGATGTTGGTGAAGCAACAATGATTATGATGAAGCAACAATGATGGTGAAGCAACAATGATGATGGTGAAGCAACAATGATGATGAAGCAACAATGATGTTGGTGAAGCAACAATGATGTTGGTGAAGCAACAATGATGGTAAAGCAACAATGATGATGGTGAAGCTACAATGATGATGGTGAAGGAACAACAATGATGGTGAAGCAACAATGATGATGAAGCAACAATGATGATGAAGCAACAATGATGGTGAAGCAACAATGGTGGTGAAGCAACAATGATGGTGAAGCAACAATGATGATGGTGAAGCAACAACAATGATGGTGAAGCAACAACAATGATGGTGAAGCAACAATGATGGTGAAGCAACAACAATGATGGTGAAGCAACAACAATGATGATGAAGCAACAACAATGATGGTGAAGCAACAACAATGATGGTGAAGCAACAATGATGATGGTGAAGCAACAACGATGATGGTGAAGCAACAATGATGATGGTGAAGCAACATTGATGATGGTGAAGCAACAATGATGATGGTGAAGCAACAACGATGAATGTGAAGCAACAACAATGATGGTGAAGCAACAATGATGATGGTGAAGCAACAATGATGATGGTGAAGCAACAATGATGATGGTGAAGCAACAACGATGAAAGTGAAGCAACAACAATGATGGTGAAGCAACAATGATGATGGTGAAGCAACAATGATGATGGTGAAGCAACAACAATGATGGTGAAGCACCAACAATGATGGTGAAGCAACAACAATGATGATGAAGCAACAACAATGATGGTGAAGCAACAACAATGATGGTTGTGAAGCAACAACGATGGTTGTGAAGCAACAAAGATGATGGTAAAGCAACAATGATGGTGAAGCAACAATGATGATGATGAAGCAACAATGATGGTGATGAAGCAACAATGATGGTGAAGCAACAATGATGGTGAAGCAACAATGAAGGTGAAGCAACAAAGATGATGGTGAAGCAACAAAGATGATGGTAAAGCAACAATGATGGTGAAGCAACAATGATGATGATGAAGCAACAATGATGGTGATGAAGCAACAATGATGGTGATGAAGCAACAATGATGGTGAAGCAACAATGATGGTGAAGCAACAAAGATGATGGTAAAGCAACAATGATGGTGAAGCAACAATGATGGTGAAGCAACAATAATGATGGTGAAGCAACAATGATGATGAAGCGACAATGATGGTGAAGCAACAATGATGGTGAAGCAACAATGATGATGAAGCAACAATGATGGTGAAGCAACAATGATGGTGAAGCAACAATGATGTTGGTGAAGCAACAATGATGGTGAAGCAACAATGATGGTGAAGCAACAATGATGGTGAAGCAACAATGATGATGGTGAAGCAACAATGATGATGAAGCAACAATGATGGTGAAGCAACAATAATGATGGTGAAGCAACAATGATGATGAAGCAACAATGATGGTGAAGCAACAATGATGATGAAGCAACAATGATGTTGGTGAAGCAACAATGATGGTGAAGCAACAATGATGGTGAAGCAACAATGATAATGAAGCAACGATGATGGTGAAGCAACAATGATGTTGGTGAAGCAACAATGATTATGATGAAGCAACAATGATGGTTGTGAAGCAACAATGATGGTGAAGCAACAATGATGATGGTGAAGCAACAATGATGATGGTGAAGCAACAATGATGATGAAGCAACAATGATGTTGGTGAAGCAACAATGATGGTGAAGCAACAATGATGATGGTGAAGCAACAATGATGATGGTGAAGGAACAACAATGATGGTGAAGCAACAATGATGATGAAGCAACAATGATGGTGAAGCAACAATGGTGGTGAAGCAACAATGATGGTGAAGCAACAATGATGATGGTGAAGCAACAACAATGATGGTGAAGCAACAACAATGATGGTGAAGCAACAACAATGATGGTGAAGCAACAATGATGGTGAAGCAACAACAATGATGGTGAAGCAACAACAATGATGATGAAGCAACAACAATGATGGTGAAGCAACAACAATGATGGTGAAGCAACAATGATGATGGTGAAGCAACAACGATGATGGTGAAGCAACAATGATGATGGTGAAGCAACATTGATGATGGTGAAGCAACAATGATGATGGTGAAGCAACAACGATGAAAGTGAAGCAACAACAATGATGGTGAAGCAACAACAATGATGGTGAAGCAACAATGTTGATGGTGAAGCAACAATGATGATGGTGAAGCAACAATGATGATGGTGAAGCAACAACGATGAAAGTGAAGCAACAACAATGATGGTGAAGCAACAATGATGATGGTGAAGCAACAATGATGATGGTGAAGCAACAACAATGATGGTGAAGCAACAACAATGATGGTGAAGCAACAACAATGATGATGAAGCAACAACAATGATGGTGAAGCAACAACAATGATGGTTGTGAAGCAACAACGATGGTTGTGAAGCAACAACAATGATGGTGAAGCAACAACGATGAAAGTGAAGCAACAACAATGATGGTGAAGCAACAAAGATGATAGTGAAGCAACAAAGATGATGGTAAAGCAACAATGATGGTGAAGCAACAATGATGATGAAGCAACAATGATGGTGAAGCAACAATGATGGTGAAGCAACAATGATGATGATGAAGCAACAATGATGGTGAAGCAACAATGATGGTAAAGCAACAATGATGGTGAAGCAACAATGATGATGATGAAGCAACAATGATGGTGAAGCCACAAAGATGATGGTGAAGCAACAAAGATAGTGAAGCAACAATGATGATGGTGAAGCAACAATGATGATGGTGAAGCAACAATGATGATGAAGCAACAATGATGGTGAAGCAACATTGATGGTGAAGCAACAACCAATGATGGTGAAGCAACAATGATGATGGTTGAAAGCAACAATGATGATGATGAAGCAACAATGATGGTGAAGCAATAATGATGGTGAAGCAACAATAATGATGGTGAAGCAACAATGATGATGAAGCAACAATGATGGTGAAGCAACAATGATGGTGAAGCAACAATGATGTTGGTGAAGCAACAATGATGATGAAGCAACAATGATGGTGAAGCAACAATGATGGTGAAGCAAACAATGATGTTGGTGAAGCAACAATGATGGTGAAGCAACAATGATGGTGAAGCAACAATGATGGTGAAGCAACAATGATGATGGTGAAGCAACAATGATGATGAAGCAACGATGATGGTGAAGCAACAATGATGTTGGTGAAGCAACAATGATTATGATGAAGCAACAATGATGGTTGTGAAGCAACAATGATGGTGAAGCAACAATGATGATGGTGAAGCAACAATGATGATGGTGAAGCAACAATGATGATGAAGCAACAATGATGTTGGTGAAGCAACAATGATGGTGAAGCAACAATGATGATGGTGAAGCAACAATGATGATGGTGAAGGAACAACAATGATGGTGAAGCAACAATGATGATGAAAGCAACAATGATGGTGAAGCAACAATGGTGGTGAAGCAACAATGATGGTGAAGCAACAATGATGATGGTGAAGCAACAACCAATGATGGTGAAGCAACAACAATGATGGTGAAGCAACAACAATGATGGTGAAGCAACCAATGATGGTGAAGCAACAACAATGATGGTGAAGCAACAACAATGATGATGAAGCAACAACAATGATGGTGAAGCAACAACAATGATGGTGAAGCAACAATGATGATGGTGAAGCAACAACGATGATGGTGAAGCAACAATGATGATGGTGAAGCAACATTGATGATGGTGAAGCAACAATGATGATGGTGAAGCAACAACGATGAAAGTGAAGCAACAACAATGATGGTGAAGCAACAACAATGATGGTGAAGCAAACAATGTTGATGGTGAAGCAACAATGATGATGGGTGAAGCAACAATGATGATGGTGAAGCAACAACGATGAAAGTGAAGCAACAACAATGATGGTGAAGCAACAATGATGATGGTGAAGCAACAATGATGATGGTGAAGCAACAACAATGATGGTGAAGCAACAACAATGATGGTGAAGCAACAACAATGATGATGAAGCAACAACAATGATGGTGAAGCAACAACAATGATGGTTGTGAAGCAACAACGATGGTTGTGAAGCAACAACAATGATGGTGAAGCAACAACGATGAAAGTGAAGCAACAACAATGATGGTGAAGCAACAAAGATGATAGTGAAGCAACAAAGATGATGGTAAAAGCAACAATGATGGTGAAGCAACAATGATGATGAAGCAACAATGATGGTGAAGCAACAATGATGGTGAAGCAACAATGATGATGATGAAGCAACAATGATGGTGAAGCAACAATGATGGTAAAGCAACAATGATGGTGAAGCAACAATGATGATGATGAAGCAACAATGATGGTGAAGCCACAAAGATGATGGTGAAGCAACAAAGATAGTGAAGCAACAATGATGATGGTGAAGCAACAATGATGATGGTGAAGCAACAATGATGATGAAGCAACAATGATGGTGAAGCAACAATGATGGTGAAGCAACAACAATGATGGTGAAGCAACAATGATGATGGTGAAGCAACAATGATGATGATGAAGCAACAATGATGGTGAAGCAATAATGATGGTGAAGCAACAATAATGATGGTGAAGCAACAATGATGATGAAGCAACAATGATGGTGAAGCAACAATGATGGTGAAGCAACAATGATGTTGGTGAAGCAACAATGATGATGAAGCAACAATGATGGTGAAGCAACAATGATGGTGAAGCAACAATGATGTTGGTGAAGCAACAATGATGGTGAAGCAACAATGATGGTGAAGCAACAATGATGGTGAAGCAACAATGATGATGGTGAAGCAACAATGATGATGAAGCAACAATGATGGTGAAGCAACAATAATGATGGTGAAGTAACAATGATGATGAAGCAACAATGATGGTGAAGCAACAATCATGGTGAAGCAACAACAATGATGGTGAAGCAACAACAATGATGATGAAGCAACAACAATGATGGTGAAGCAACAACAATGATGGTTGTGAAGCAACAACGATGGTTGTGAAGCAACAAAGATGATGGTAAAGCAACAATGATGGTGAAGCAACAATGATGATGATGAAGCAACAATGATGGTGATGAAGCAACAATGATGGTGAAGCAAACAATGATGGTGAAGCAACAATGAAGGTGAAGCAACAAAGATGATGGTGAAGCAACAAAGATGATGGTAAAGCAACAATGATGGTGAAGCAACAATGATGATGATGAAGCAACAATGATGATGATGAAGCAACAATGATGGTGATGAAGCAACAATGATGGTGAAGCAACAATGATGGTGAAGCAACAAAGATGATAGTGAAGCAACAAAGATGATGGTAAAGCAACAATGATGGTGAAGCAACAATGATGGTGAAGCAACAATGATGGTGAAGCAACAATGATGATGATGAAGCAACAATGATGGTGAAGCAACAATGATGGTAAAGCAACACTGATGGTGAAGCAACAATGATGATGATGAAGCAACAATGATGGTGAAGCAACAAAGATGATGGTGAAGCAACAAAGATAGTGAAGCAACAATGATGATGGTGAAGCAACAATGATGATGGTGAAGCAACAATGATGATGAAGCAACAATGATGGTGAAGCAACAATGATGGTGAAGCAACAACAATGATGGTGAAGCAACAATGATGATGGTGAAGCAACAATGATGACGATGAAGCAACAATGATGGTGAAGCAACAATGATGGTGAAGCAACAATAATGATGGTGAAGCAACAATGATGATGAAGCAACAATGATGGTGAAGCAACAATGATGGTGAAGCAACAATGATGGTGAAGCAACAATGATGTTGGTGAAGCAACAATGATGATGAAGCAACAATGATGGTGAAGCAACAATGAT
Organism: Cepaea nemoralis; assembly: GCA_014155875.1. NCBI lineage: Eukaryota > Metazoa > Mollusca > Gastropoda > Stylommatophora > Helicidae > Cepaea > Cepaea nemoralis. Next base: position 54,485 of record JACEFZ010012761.1, read on the forward strand.
GGTGAAGCAACAATGATGTTGGTGAAGCAACAATGATGGTGAAGCAACAATGATGGTGAAGCAACAATGATGGTGAAGCAACAATGATGATGGTGAAGCAACAATGATGATGAAGCAACAATGATGGTGAAGCAACAATAATGATGGTGAAGCAACAATGATGATGAAGCAACAATGATGGTGAAGTAACAATGATGATGAAGCAACAATGATGTTGGTGAAGCAACAATGATGGTGAAGCAACAATGATGGTGAAGCAACAATGATAATGAAGCAACGATGATGGTGAAGCAACAAGGATGTTGGTGAAGCAACAATGATTATGATGAAGCAACAATGATGGTTGTGAAGAGACAATGATGGTGAAGCAACAATGATGATGGTGAAGCAACAATGATGATGGTGAAGCAACAATGATGATGAAGCAACAATGATGTTGGTGAAGCAACAATGATGGTGAAGCAACAATGATGATGGTGAAGCAACAATGATGGTGAAGCAACAATGATGATGAAGCAACAATGATGGTGAAGCAACAATGGTGGTGAAGCAACAATGGTGGTGAAGCAACAATGATGGTGAAGCAACAACAATGATGGTGAAGCAACAACAATGATGGTGAAGCAACAACAATGATGGTGAAGCAACAATGATGGTGAAGCAACAACAATGATGGTGAAGCAACAACAATGATGATGAAGCAACAACAAATGATGGTGAAGCAACAACAATGATGGTGAAGCAACAATGATGATGGTGAAGCAACAACGATGATGGTTGAAGCACAATGATGATGGTGAAGCAACATTGATGATGGTGAAGCAACAATGATGATGGTGAAGCAACAACGATGAAAGTGAAGCAACAACAATGATGGTGAAGCAACAACAATGATGGTGAAGCAACAATGATGATGGTGAAGCAACAATGATGATGGTGAAGCAACAATGATGATGGTGAAGCAACAACGATGAAAGTGAAGCAACAACAATGATGGTGAAGCAACAATGATGATGGTGAGCAACAATGATGATGGTGAAGCAACAACAATGATGGTGAAGCACAACAATGATGGTGAAGCAACAACAATGATGATGAAGCAACAACAATGATGGTGAAGCAACAACAATGATGGTTGTGAAGCAACAACGATGGTTGTGAAGCAACAACAATGATGGTGAAGCAACAACGATGAAAGTGAAGCAACAACAATGATGGTGAAGCAACAAAGATGATAGGTGAAGCAACAAAGATGATGGTGAAGCAACAATGATGATGAAGCAACAATGATGTGATGAAGCAACAATGATGGTGAAGCAACAAGATGATGGTGAAGCAACAAGATGATGGTAAAGTAACAATGATGGTGAAGCAACAATGATGATGGTGAAGCAACAATGATGATGATGAAGCAACAATGATGGTGAAGAAACAAAGATGATGGTGAAGCAACAAAGATGATGGTAAAGCAACAATGATGGTGAAGCAACAATGATGGTGAAGCAACAATGATGATGGTGAAGCAATAATGATGATGAAGCAACAATGATGATGAAGCAACAATGATGGTGAAGCAACAATGATGGTGAAGCAACAACAATGATGGTGAAGCAACAATGATGATGGTGAAGCAACAATGATGATGATGAAGCAACAATGATGATGATGAAGCAACAATGATGGTGAAGCAACATATGATGGTGAAGCAACAATGATGGTGAAGCAACAATGATGGTGAAGCAACAATGATGGTGAAGCAACAATGATTGGTGAAGCAACAATGATGATGAAGCAACAATGATGTGAAGCAACAATAATGATGGTGAAGCAACAATGATGATGAAGCAACAATGATGGTGAAGCAACAATGATGGTGAAGCAACAATGATGATGAAGCAACAATGATGTTGTGAAGCACATGATGGTGAAGCAACAATGATGGTGAAGCAACAATGATAATGAAGCAACGATGATGGTGAAGCAACAATGATGTTGGTGAAGCAACAATGATTATGATGAAGCAACAATGATGGTTGTGAAGCACAATGATGTGAAGCACATGATGATGGTGAAGCACAATGATGATGGTGAAGCAACAATGATGATGAAGCAACAATGATGTTGGTGAAGCAACAATGATGGTGAAGCAACAATGATGATGGTGAGCAACAATGATGATGGTGAAGGAACAACAATGATGGTGAAGCAACAATGATGATGAGCAACAATGATGGTGAAGCAACAATGGTGGTGAAGCAACAATGATGGTGAAGCAACAATGATGATGGTGAAGCAACAACAATGATGGTGAAGCAACAACAATGATGGGAAAAATGATGAAGCAACAATGATGATGGTGAAGCAACAACAATGATGGTGAAGCAACAACAATGATGGTGAAGCAACAACAATGATGGTGAAGCAACAACAATGATGGTGAAGCAACAACAATGATAGTGAAGCAACAATGATGATGGTGAAGCAACAACGATGATGGTGAAGCAACAATGATGATGTGAAGCAACAATGATGATGGTGAAGCAACAATGATTATGGTGAAGCAACAATGATGATGGTGAAGCAACAACGATGAAAGTGAAGCAACAACAATGATGGTGAAGCAACAACAATGATGGTGAAGCAACAATGATGATGGTGAAGCAACAATGATGATGGTGAAGCAACAATGATGATGGTGAAGCAACAAAGATGAAAGTGAAGCAACAACAATGATGGTGAAGCAACAATGATGATGGTGAAGCAACAACAATGATGGTGAAGCAACAACAATGATGATGAAGCAACAACAATGATGGTGAAGCAACAACAATGATGGTGAAGCAACAATGATGATGGTGAAGCAACAATGATGATGGTGAAGCAACAACAATGATGGTGAAGCAACAATGATGGTTGTGAAGCAACAACGATGAAAGTGAAGCAACAACAATGATGGTGAAGCAACAACGATGAAAGTGAAGCAACAACAATGATGGTGAAGCAACAACAATGATGGTTGTGAAGCAACAACTGATGGTTGTGAAGCAACAACAATGATGGTGAAGCAACAACGATGAAAGTGAAGCAACAACAATGATGGTGAAGCAACAATGATGATGGAGAAGCAACAACGATGATGCATATGTACCTTGGAGCAGCTCCATTATCACCTTTTGTTGCTCTCTCAAAGTATCGGAGTCCAGTCAACATCTCATTAGGATGGGATCTCTGTAACGAAAGCATAAAACACACAGAACTGGATAAGGTATAGCCCTGATATAGAATCCTAGCACTCTAAACATCCTTCTATTTCGTTCTATGCTATACTTCCCTTAGCTTTATTACTACTGTAATAATCATACAAGTTTAGAAGCTAGCTGCATATCTTTTACAGTAGGTTGCAAAACCAGCGTTTAGTGGACATATGTGATTTACCAGACAATTGTTAGTTCAGTAGTTTGCCACTGCTTATTTAATGGCAGACCCTCATACCATGGAAATAAACAGAGTGGTATGCTACCAAATCACCCACAGCAGATTTTGAACCCTCAACTGGTATGATGGAGAACTGTGAAGTGCAGTTTTACTATCACCTAAGTCATAGTTAAAGTTAGTTGCACATCTTGTTCAGGATATCGCAGTCAACTCCAGCATTGTTTGGCTGTTTGTGATTCCTGGGCAAGTTTACGTTCAGTAGTTTGCCACGGATTTCTGAACGATCGGCACTCATACATTTGAATGGAAACCAAAACAAGACAGTCTGCTACCAAATCGCCCACAGCTGTGCTTCGAATGCAGTATGTAGAATTACAAAATGCACTCATAACCCCCTTCACCACACAGCTGGCACAGTGTCATAATAATAAGTAGAATTACTTAGTCGAGTAGTAATGATTTTTTCACATTCCCCATGTTTTTATAATGCATATATTACTATACTGCTGTTGCTGTTGATTCAGATTAACCTGATAACAGATGTATGCATCCCCGGGAAGGTTAACCCGGTCAACAAATGCCCGCAGAAGTCGGATGTGTCGGCCTAACGGCGCAAGAACGCAGCTCTGCTGTAAACAGGCACAACGCAATCACATCCGGAAAAAAACTCCGGATGAACGCATAAGAAGAAGAAGATGTATGCATGAAATAAAGTATGAATGGAGAAGGTTAAGGAGTGTAGAAAGTTCTGTGTGCTCAATTCTGAGTTAAAAGTTAGTTGCATATCCTTTACAGAACGTCACAGTCAACCCCAGCATTTTTTGGCTGTTTGTGATCTCTTGGCAAGTTTACGTTCAGTAGTTTGCTATTGCTTTCTGAATGACTGGCACCCATACCATTTTATAAAAATCCCAACGCAAGGCGGTCACAATTGTGAACATTAAAAAAATTAATTGTGTCCGCTTCCTCACTCCTTTCATCAGCTTAGAATATAACAAGAAAGTCTTTAGAGTTAAAGCAGAGATAAAAAGCCACGTACAAGGAGAAGGAATTGCTGTGGATAAATGGGAAGGCTAGACTTATTTTATTGAATTAGGAAGAGATTGGAAGCGACAGAAATGTGGTTCCTGAGACGAATGTTTGCAAATTCCTTGGACTGCCAAAGTAACTAACAATGACTGCCTGAAAGAGGCTAATGAAACTAGAGCATTATATACAATAATAAGAAAGAAGCAAACAGCTTTTTTTTATCATGTGATGAGAAGAGAGGCATTGGAGAACATCGCGATGACTGGAAAGATCGAGGGGAAAAAAGGCAGAGGCAGACCAAGAGAAATGATGCTGGATGAATTGCGACGGTGGCATGGAGAAATATCAACAGCAGAGTTGATCCAGAAAACCAAAGACCAAAATCTGTGGAGAGTCATGAATACCTATGCCAGCCGGCATGGCACTTGATGATGATGATGAGACTAATTTTGTTTTAAAACCCATTTTGATGGAGATTCAAACACACTACCTTCAGGCTGGCAAGCTTGCATGGCGTGCAGACAGTGTCCTAAATAATTTTATTTAAAGTCCTGAAAGATTCCAGAGATGGCAGGACCTGAATGGATGAAATGATCCTAATAAAGAGCCTACAAAAACTCACCACATTGAAGGCATCAATAGAAGATAGTCTCTGGAAGCGAGACACATCACCCTCCAGATGGTTGTTTGCACTCCCGCTGACGGCCGCAGTACCTACAACATAAGTCTCTAAGAGATCAACACAACAGCGTGCGGTTCTATACAACACCACAGAACTGTTTCACCAAATCACAGGAAGAAATCGGCTGGTGTCAATCTCAAAGTTCTTTCACTGTCATCTGAAGAGCTCTCATGAAGACTGAGACTCAATTTTGAGTTCAGTTAACTCCTTCTGCTCCAGTTTTCAAATAACCAACTCTGTTCCCGTTATTTCTTTACCTTTTTCTTTTCCAGACATTTAACTTTTATGTTATCTTCTTATGCTGATGTTCTATGTCAGTGTTAAATTAAAATTCAGATGTAAACTTTATTGTCAGTCTAAGGGTGGTAAGATCTCTGTATAATTTCCCATGGTTAAAAGTTAGCTTCATGTAGTTTACTTGACATTGAAATCAATCCCGACATTTATAGGCTTTTTGTGATGTTCTAGGCAATTCTGCGTCTATTAGTTTACCACTGCTTTCAGAACGGTCGATATCTATACCATTATGAAAATCAACGCAAAGTGATTTGTTCCCAAACGGTCTTCGGCTGAGTTCAAACCTGGAATGTCAGGGTTGTGAGACTGCATTCACCGCCCCGAGACCACAGATGGACCACGACAACCGAGGGCCATGTCTGGGATCTGGGTTGAATGTATTCACAAAGCCTGGGTTTATTGACTGGTGAATCATCAGGAAAACTGAGTTATAACTAAGTCCATATAACTGACGTTCTGGTTGCCTAGGCCCTAAAATTTTCTAACACTGATCTGAATGATGCCGGTGTAGAGACCTTTCTTCTGACCCACCATGGGAACCGTGTTGCGGAGATCTCCTCATCTGTAAGCCCATGAAACCAGCAGGGAGTGCCAGACAAGTACTGTAACTTCACATCTGCAGAGTCATCTTAGGACATAACCAGTTCAAGATCTGGCTCAGAACATACACACTGGCTGGGACCAGGCCTCGGATAGCCATGTCTTCTCAACAGGTCTGAGATATTTCCTTGTCAACAGATGCCAACCTGGAGGAGGTTCTTGAAAGTTAATTCAATTAAAACTAACAATTAGTTATACTATAGTTGTCTGGATGCTACTACTAGTGCACTGGACTGATTTTTGCTTGTGGATTAGTTTATCCCTATTACCAGTGTCCCTAGCCATCAGAAGAACCTTCCGAGGTACTAGTAATTTATGTCCCCAAATAAATGAATGAGAAGTCAACATTTTAGTGCCAAGTGAGCTCAGAGCATACAGTAAGTTGTTATTCTCCCTCAGCGCATGTGGAAGAGTATTATACTAACCCCCATTGATGGTGCTCAGTTGCAAAGATCAACATGCAGCTCCATTTTTCTTGTGATTTTTGTGAACAAGTTCAAAGCATGCTTATATAAGTATACTAAACATGTTTCAAATACCTGCTCTCCCTGGCTGACCATGACCAGCCCTTGAGCCAGCTATCATCCATTCTACTCAATGCCTGGATGTTATCAATCTTCACATGTTTTCCTTGATCCCTATGTGTCTCTAATGGACATGTTCCTTGGCCAACTTCTTCACTAGGATTTTCCTGGACTCTTTAGAGTCGTAGTATAGAAGTTTGTAGCCTGTGTGATGATGGCCCGTAAGAGAAGCAAAGAACAGTAACGCTGTAACCAATCATACATGTCATAAGAGGCAACTATGCAAGGTTGGAGTGAGACCGGCTGACTCACTCTGTAGAAAACTTCAGCTGCAAACCCCAACCAATCATGAACAAGCACACAAGGGGTTTGGCCTGATTTGTTTGTGGGCCTACATACCACTGGGAGATGACAGGTAGAAGAATAGATGCAATAAGGCAAATCAACTCATTGGACAAATGGCACAAACACTAAAGAATAAACACCTATCAGCAGTTACTATAAAAGCACTCTACACAATGGTTCTACCAACTCTATGCTACCAATGCCAAACCTGGACAATGACAGAAAGAGATTTTTAAAAATTACAACAAAAATGGGATTCTTGAGAAAAATGCGTAATGTATTACTATTAAGATGAGAGAACATCAGAAAAGATTAAATCAGGACCAAAGTAGGGGTAATAGCAGCTCTAGACTTTATTACAAAACAGGCAAGTGAAACGGTTTGGCCAAATAATCAATCTACCAACTGACAGTATACCACAACAAGCAACGATGTACAGACCAAATGGAAGCAGAGGAAGAGGCCGACCATGTAAACAATGGACAGAGGAAATAACAGAGTCCATGGGAATCTCGATATATGAAGCCCATAAGCGGGCACTCTCCTGCTGTTTATACTTCACCTCGACACCGCGAGGAACAAGATGAGATGAGATGAAATATGCTAAAGGGCAGGGTCACAGTGGTTAGTACACTTAGTTACCAAGTCAGTAGCCCAGGTTCAACCCCCAGCAGTGACACGAGAAATTACTTGGGAGGAAAGATGGCAAGGAAGGGAAGTGTATCTGTGTATTGGACTCTTAATCAACATAATGTGCCATGCCAAATGGCATAAGCACTCATGTCTTTCCACAGATCTTGGTTCTTGGCGTGGATCAATTCTGCTGCTGATATTCCCTCATGCTACTGTCTAAGACCATTTAGCATCGTTTCTCTTTGCCTGCCTCAGCCTTTACCAGATGTCAGTGTTCCCACATGTCTCTAACCTCATTCTATGACCACAGAACATTGTCTCTTTCTGATACAGGCTAAAGGAAAGGGGATCAACTTTGATGCATCAGGTTTTAACCTATATGGCTCAGTCTCTCTCTGCAGACTGGGAAGCCCGCAGCTGAGAGCCTCACACAAAGCACAAACTCTGTAGCTCAAGAACTGACCCCCAGGGATCTCAGGAACAATTACACTCAAAGTATGAACAGCGCAATCTTAAGACGAACCCATGACCTTCAGATGGCAAAGCAAACGACTTGACTACTTCACCGCAGACAAACCCTGGAGCCTTTCTTATAGTTGTGAATGTTGGCATCTAGCCATCTTGACAGACGATAGTTTGTTACATTGTGCTTCAACAAGGCTTAATAACTACAACCCAGGGTGGTGGCGAATGTGACTGACAAGGCCAATTCGTGCTGTAAATGTTCGTCCACAGTGGATGCATGTGAACACATGGTCATTTTCACCATCATGCACCATCTTACGTCTCACACGCTCGGTGTGTGACTTATCTGCAATCATTCTCTCCTTTGTCTTTATTCCATTTCTGATATTTGCCCTCCATGCAACACGTTCAGTGGCGACTTGCTCCCAATGTGCATTATCAATGCCTGTATCAATCATGTCCCGCTTACACACATCTTTGTATCATAGTAGAGGCCGACCCTGAGATCTCCTACCCATCTGTAATTCACCAAAAAAGATGTCCTTTGGTATTCTACCATCATCCATCCTCCTAACGATGTCCTATCATCTAAGTCTACGAAGACTGAGCATGGAATATACCATCACACAACCTGATCTTTCCAATACTTCAGTATTTGTGATTTTGTCTTGCCACTTAATACCAAGTATTCTTCGCAGACACCGCATATGAAAGCTGTTTAAACATTTCTCTTGGTGTGAGTAAGTTGTCCAGGCTTCACTGCCATAACGAAGAGTACTAAGGACACAGGCTTGATAGACAAGGACTTTTGATTTGGCAGTAAGCTTCCTGTTCTCCCAGACTCTTTTCTTAACCTGTTCATTGTTGTTGCTGCCTTACCAATCCTGATGTTGATTTCCTGATCTAGGATAATTTGCTATTTACCTCTGATCCTAGATATGTAAAATGGTCTACTATCTCTAGTTCGGTCGTCAATAAAGATTGATGGTACCCCATGTGCACCTTGTGACATAATCTGTGTCTTCTTTTTGCTAATTGTTAAACCAAATTCAGAACAAGCATTGGAGAATGCAGATAGTCCATCCATCATGTGCCATGCCGGTAAGCGTGGGCGGTCATGTTCTGCCATCTCATTCGATCACCAGAGTCGTAGATGCAGATAGTAGACGTTGTAATTCTTCCTCAGAGTGGGTCATAATTGCAGCATCATCTGCAAAAAGCAACTCTCTGATCAGTACCCTCCTAATTTTGGTCTTGGCCTTCAATCTCTGAGCATTGTAGAGGCCGCCATCTGAGCGTGAGTGAATGTATATACCACCATCCTGATCATGAAAGGCATGCTTCAGTAGAAGTGAAAAGTATATTCCAAAGAGGGTGGGAGCTAGTACACAACCTTGCTTAACTCCACTCTTGATTTCAAACTCTTCTGAAGTTGCACCATAAAACTTTATTATACCCTTCATGTCTGTGTGAAATGATTCCACAATGGACAGAAGAGTTGGTGGGCAGTAAATCTTCTTTAGTGCCTTGAATAGACCCTCACGACTGACCAAATCAAATGCCTTTGTGAGGTTGATGAAGGCAATAAACAGTGAATGATTCTGTTCACAGAAACTTTTCTTGCATTTGTCGCAATGAGAATATCATATCAATGGTAAACCGGTTCTGTCAAAAGCCACACTGTGATTCGGGGTAGACTTGATCTCCTAGGACTTGAAGTCTGCGCAGAACAATTATGGCAAATACTTTTCCAAAAATACACAGAAGTGAGAGACCCCTATAGTTGTTGCAGTCGCTCCGATCGCCCTTGTTCTTGTACAGTGTTATGATGCTTGAATCTTTGAAATCCTGTGGGACTTGTCCTTCTCGCCAGCATAGCTCTATTAGCTGGTGGATCTGTAGAGTGAGTGTGTCTTGCCCACTCCTGATAACCTCTATTGGAATACCATCCTTACCTGGGGCGTTGCCAGATGCAAGTTCATTTATAGCACACTTAACTTCTAATATTGTGGGAAGTGTGTCCAGGTGGTCAAGAGTTGGTAGGGCCTCCATGGCGTTGAGAGCATCATCTGCTAGTTTGGTCTCACTTGAGTAAAGCTCCAAATAGTGCTCTACCCATCTATCCATCTGCTGTTTCTTATCAGTGATCATTTCTCCAGTCAAGGTTTTCAATGGTGCACTTCTTTTGATCATTGGGCCACAAGCTTTCTTTATCCCTTCATACATGCTTCTGATGTTTCCCTTATCACTTGCATTTTGAATGGACTCACATAACTTGATCCAATAGTCATTTGCACACTGCCTAGCAGCCTTTTGCACATCCTTCCTAGCTTGCTTCAGCTCACTCAGAGTGTTACGCGTTGTTCTTTCCTTGTTTCTTAACTCTTTCACTACCAAACAAAAATTGGGTCCTGACCAAACAGAAATTCATGGCAGAAAATTTGAAGTAGGGGTGTGTCACAATAATGCTTTTAAAATTGTAGCAGATCTATTGTATTACATATCAAATTAAAGAGGATTGCACAAGGAACATGACAGTGTTAATAATTAATTGATAGGTTACAAATATTATGACAATAATGAGAGGTTTAATAATAACAACTGAAATTAAAGAGGTAAAAATTATTTTAAAAATTGCACTTATAAGGTGTTTTCTATACTCCTCTACTGCTAATCATGTTTAATTTACTGAATAATCAAACAAACACCACTTGTCTTCAACAATATAAACAGTATTGCTCATTAAAATTACCCAAAAGGAAGTTTTGCTGCATATTCTGAACCATGTCTTTTTCACACAAAATGAAAAAAAATAATGGCAGAAAACTGGAAGTAGGGGTGTGTCACAATAATGTTATGAAAATGGTTAAAATTGTAGCAGAAATGTTGTATTATATATCAAAATAAAGGGGATTGCACAAGGAATATGTTGGTATTGGAATTATTGCTATAGGTTATAAATATAATAAAAATAATAATATAATTTGACAAAAAGAGGTAAAAATTATGAAAACATTGCACTTACCAAGGGGCGTTGTTATCCTGATCACTGCTAAATCACTGCTAATCCTGTTGAATTTACTGAACAAACACCACTTTTCTAAAATATAAACACAATTGCTCCCACAATTGAAGTCGCAAATGCTTCAACTCTGGAGGGAAGCCTACTCGGTTGACATTCAGTGTCCCTGTATAATTGAAATTGTTGGAATGCAGATAATCTATCAGAGCTTTTGAAGTGTAGAATCTCTCAGCAAAGATGTGATGGCCAGCTCCGAGAACATTCAGTAGTGTGGCAAACACTTTCATTGCATGAGCAGTTGTGGGATCTAAATCTGGACTGTATTCGGTGTTTCTTTCATAGTGAATTTTTAAATTCACCACATAACCAGTCACAGAAGCACAAAGGCCAAATGTTTTGATGTGGTACTTGTGAGGCTTTGTTGCATTGTATTGTCTGTGCTGAAATCTGCCCTTCCACCCAATAATCATTTCATCAATGGACACATTTTCAAATGGGTAAAATGTTTCCTTGAATTTCTTCAGAATCATGTCAACAAGAGGATCAATGTTTTTTGCACCTGCTGCCTCTGGTTCACATACGTGAAACCTGGTGTGATAAATAGATTCAAATCGATTCCTGGGAAACATAGTGGCATACCAAGGAGTATATAAATGTGCACTTGTACTTCAGTAGTCTTTGATACATGGTCTTGGATCAAGCCCCATAGCAATAATGATAGACGTAAACTTCAGCCATTTGTGCTTCGTGACTGGGGTCCAGGATAACAGACTAGAATGTTTTCTTTTAGGAGTGTTCTGCATCAACATCTTTTCTGCATATTCGTTTACATTTTTAATTAAACAATCCACTATGTCATCATCAAAAAACACTTTGAGAAAATCCATAAGTGTTTGAAGTTGATAAAGTTTAGAGTTGACGTGAGATCTTCGAGGACGAAACTCAAACTTTGGTTTTGTTTCCCCTTCTAAGACATCTCGCCATATTGACGATGATGGTGCATCACGCTCTACAGAAGCTTGTAAATTAGAGTTCTTCCTCCAGTTTTATTCTTATTTTGTACTGTTTGCTTTCCTTTGTGCTGAAAAGTAATTGTGACATCCTGACATTCATTGTCAGATGGACATTCATTGTCAGACACCTCAGCTGATGACGAACTTTTACTGGTTTCTTTATCAACACGTGCTAAAACTTTAGACTCACAACTAAAACTTTCTTCTGAATTTTCACTCAAATCGGAATCACTATTGTTTAAAAGTGTTTCGAACAATAACCTAGCTTGATCTGAAGTCATTCTATGAGGTCGCATACTCGTGGGCATTTCCATTGTGAAAAACCAAAACAAACAAATTAACGCTAAAACTTAAGAATTCACAAGAATCAATGTTGGCAAATGTTTGACCGCACCATGATGATAAAGATATGTTCCGGCCGTGTAAATTTTCAGCTTACTGTAACTTAAAATTCCGGAATGGAGCAGAAATGTATCAAATACACCACTGATCATTCTGTGATGATAGAATAACCAATTGCCACCAGTGTCGGTCAATTGTGGCGATGTATCGGCCGCTGGTAGCGAAAGAGTTAAGAGAGCTATCTTCTTTTTATCAATCAAGGGCTGCAGTGTCTGGCTGTTTGCCACAAACCAGTCCTACCTCTTATGATCCACAGTGCCGTAAACCCCTACTGCTGTTTTATAAAGAGTTTTCTTAAGTTTACCCTACTTTTCACTTGCTGTATAATTTTCTGATGTATCAATGAAAGCGTCTTCAAGTTGTTGTTGGAACTCAAAGCACTTATCAGGATCGTGAGTGTTAATAATATTAATCCTCGGGCTAGATTTGTGTTTAGCTGTGTAGATTCTCTTTGGTCTCAGTCTAACCTTTCAACAACCAAAGAATGATCTGTATCACAATCAGCAGTGTGGTAACATCGAGTTAATGATGTTTGGTTCGGATGTTGTCTCCGTGTGATGATGAAGTCCAGCTGATGCCAATGGCTGGATCTTGGATGTTTCCATGTGACCTTAAGCAGCTCTTTTGTTTTTGTTTTAAAAAAGGAGTTTGTAATACTTAGGTCATTTCTGGTGCAATGCTCCAGCAGCCTTTGCCCATTTTCATTCATGCGACCAATGTTGTATTTTCTAAGGCACACTGGCCATGAACTTGAGTCCTTGCCCGCACTAGCATTGAAATCACCGAGCATATAAATGTAGTCAGATTTTGGAACTGCCTTGATCACAGAGTCTAACTCCTCATAGAACGAATCCTTCACATCATCAGGGGAAGTGAGTGTCGGTGCATATGCAGCAATAATGGTAGCAAAACCACAAGAGGTTGCCAAGCGCAGGGATAATAGTCTTTCATTACCTCCAGCTGGAATTTCAATCATTCCCAGTAGAGAATTCTTCACTGGAAAGCCCACACCATGTTGCCTTTTTTTTGCCTGCTCTCTATCCTTCCAAAAAAAGGTGTAATTGTTTTCCCTGAGTGACCCTTCCTCAGCGAGGCGAGTCTCCTGCAGGCCAGCAATATCAATGCTAAGACGATTGAGTTCGACATAAATCACAGCTGTTTTTCTCACATCGTCAATATTTGTCAGGTCAGTGGAAAATCCTGGACACATGGTTCTTATGTTCCAGGTTGTAAGCCATAGCTTGAGGTTTCTATTTTTCTTTTTAGTAATACCTGGTGCATTGGTTTTACAGCCTGCGATTCAGATTTTGTCCTAGTCCCAAACACCCATTGAAGCAGGCAGGCTGTAGCGGATCAGTACTCAACTGGCCAGGGGCTGCCCAGCTTGAAGCGGGCGGTAGCTGATCAGTGATACCTGTAGGTGTCTCCCATCTTCAGAGGCAACCCATGGTGCCCCATGTCTACATCAATTGACAAGGACTTATAACCCATAACTGCTACCTCTCGCTTTGATTCAGAGACCAATAAAGACCAGGGATGGAGTTTTACCTCTCCATAGCACAAAGCTTGGGCTAAAATATAGAGACCATGTGTTGCCCATGCAGTATGATCTATTTCTCGACTCAGATTTTGTCCTAGCCCCAAGCACCCATTGAAGCAGGCAGGCTGTGGCGGATCAGTACCCAACTGGCCAGGGGCTGCCCAGCTTGAAGCGGGCGGTAGCTGATTGGTGATATCTGTAGGTGTCTCCCATCTTCAGAGGCAACCCATGGCACCCCATGTCTACATTAATTGACAAGGACTTATGTCAAGATCTCCAATAAGACCTTACAGAGGTAAGGAGAGTAAACACAAGTCTAGTAGGGAGACACCAGACAGGAGAGACATCAAGCACTATAAATAGCCTCACAAGGAGACACATTTGTGTCAGACCAGGGGCCAATGCGTACAACTGAGCGAGGGCTTTCCCCAAGCCATTGGGAAGCTTGTCCTTGCGAGTAACCGTGAAGTGCCCGGTTACTCGAGCTCACAAGCCAGCGTGCTTGCGAGACCATGCACGCAATAATAGCTACTGCACGGAGAGGACAGTGTCCGTGCTTGTCCACGCAATGTGTAGCGTGAGACAGACCCGACTGGAGACGGTAGAGAGCAGACGTATCCTTAACAAATGCTATAGTTTCTAGGCAATAGGCAAACATTAGGCTATTCATTTAGATTGTGATTTCGAGCATCATTTCTCACCACTTCATTACATTCATGTTGTATAATGATGATGAAGTATAACGCTCGCAGAGCCATTCAAATGTCGGCTCTAAATAAATTGCATTCCTTTCGCAAATGTCACGAGTTGTTATTTCGTGCGGTGCGAAAGTAGGGGAGTCCTGAGAATCTGCAGCGAACAAGTCGCTGACAGGCAGGACCCCAATTGGTGTCAGAACACAGTGAACCAACGCTAGCAAAGCAATTGGTATCAGAACACAGTTAACCAACGCCAGCAGAGCAGTCATAGCAGGCATTTGTTGTAATATTCAACGAACAGTTAACGCCAGCAGGCAAGTGGTGTTATAAACCACTAAACCAACGCCAGCTATCGATTGGTATTAGAAAGTTCTGAACCAGCATCAGTTCATTGCACGATTCAACATCATTACTGTGTGATATATTTCAAAGTAATGTAAATTTGTTTCCATACATGGCATAAATAATTTTCTTTGGTAAATTATACGATCATACCATTTGTGGAGTGTGAACCACAATTGAGCCAAATTAAATCGCTAAAGTGTGAAATTCTACAAATATTAATTTGAAAGTGTGTTATTATACAAAAATCAATAGAAATGTATACAATGATCATTGAACATTACCATCGTAACCACCGTGTACATTTCATTGCGTGTGATACAGCCATCAGTGTCACCATTCTACGAAGTCAATAAATAGATTAGCGACGAACTGAAGCCTAGAACGAAGATACGCCATAGTCAGAAAGTGAAGACAAGACGACATCGACTGTCATACGACGAATCATCTCACATATCATCTAACAATCATTCAGACGATCATATCAATCATCCATTAACACCATTTATCACTATCTATCACATTTTTCATTCATCATTCGCATGAAATATAAGCTTGTATTGACAACTTAAGCGTGTGTCTAATTTTTGCTGCTCTACTAACCAGAAGCAGCCCTTGTGTTATCAAGTCAAATCATTTTGTAAGTGTGAAAGACAGCGGTGGAACATCCCAAGTACCGTACTTTCCAAAGAATTAGATGAGTATATTTTCCGAATATTTTGGTATGCTCTAACTTAATCATGCATCTTCTTTTTCAGTAAAAGATGTACACTTACTAACACATTATTATAAACTATTGTGTGAATATTATTGTATTATCATTTTGAACTAACATTACGCCACAAAATGGCGTCACTAAATGAATGTATCCAGGCGGGCATCGCAATGGGCCATACTGGTGAAAAATTAGAAAAGTGGGCGGATCAAAAGTATAAAGAAGAAATAGCCCGCATGAAAGAAGCTGCTCTGACAGAGAGATGAAAGAGCATTAGAAAGGCAGCATCAAAAAGAAATGAAAGAGATCGAGGAAGCTACCAAACAGAAACAATTAGACTTAGATTATGCTAACAAACTAAGCAGATAAGTATCAAACAGAAACAATTAGAGTCAGATCAAATTATCAAACAGAAACAATTAGAGTTAGAGCAGGCTATCAACAGAAACAGTAGACTTAGATCATGCCACCAAACAAAAGCAGATACAAGTAGACTCAGAGAACTAAGACTAAAGATGAAGGAAATGGAGGTAGATTCTAACATACAAATAGCCTCTAGCAAACAAAAGAGCCAAGAAGAACTAGAACAAATTTAGTAAGTACAAGGGCCTTATCAAACCATACAGTGTAGGTGATTCTATTAGCGCATGGACTGAAAACATAGAGTTCCAACTAAAGACACAGAAAATACCTTTAGATGATTGGGCAATGATTTACATGAGGAACCTAGTGGGGAGCCTTTAAAAGTAATAGAATCCATACCTACAGAGCTTAGAAACAATTATCAGTACATACACGATAGGATAATGCAACATTTTCTTTTAGACGCTACTGGGTACCAAATTCAATTCTCACAGATTAAGCCAAAAGCAACTGAAACCTTCTTGGACTACATCTCTAACGTGCAGAGCACATTTAAAAAGTGGACTAGAGCAGCTAAAGTAGGAAACAACTATGAAAAACTAGAAGAGCTGATGGTAATGGACAAAGTGATTTCTACCGTTCCTACCCCTTTTGCGAAGTTTTTACAATAGTCAGATATTGAGTCCATTCAGCAATTAGAGAAACGGGGGTCAGCTTATTTTTCATCTAATCGGGACATATTTAAAACTACATCACATGACACAGAAATTACAGCTTTTGCAAACAAAGTTCCTGATAGATCTTACAACCAGAAAGATTACCGTAAGAATGACAAAACACATCAGAAACCACCTCGATGTAACTATTGCAATCTTTTTCATCCGACTTACTCGATGTGTGATAAGAACCCCACATATCCGGCACACTTAGAAGCAGTGTTGAAGAAGCAAGAAAGCAGAAGATCATCCTTTAAACGTGCTGTTAAATGTTATTTTTGTTCAAGTTATGGCCATTATAGCAATAAATGTATTGGGAGACAGAGAATGAAGGCAAATAATGCAGCACTCATCGATACATCATCAGACGATGAGAGTGACATTGATCCGGAACTTGTGAATGTGTTGCCAACGAATGAATGTCAGAGTGTAGCATCAGTTACAGATATTTTAGACTTTAAGAATTGTAAAGTATGCCATCAGTTTCATGCGGAGGGTAAATTGGAATGTGGGCACATAATACATTGTTCAAATGAAGATGCTAACGCAGCGTGTGCCTCCAAAGGTAAACTTAAGTTCTACGATGCACTGGTCAATGGGCAACCATGCCAATGTTTAGTTGATAGCGGGAGCACTCTACTGGGTTTAAGGAGAGAACTTGCTAGACCAGAAGATTATACGGGTGAATTTGTCAAATGCCGTACTTTCTCTGGAACCATCGAGAAATATCCACTGGCAAAAGCGCATATCAATACCCCGTTCCTTACCGGCACATTTACGTGCGCTATCCTGCAAGATCCATGCACGGATCTTATTTTAGGATGCCTAGATGCATTGAAAGAATGTACAGAAGACGACATAAGAGCCTGGAAAGATACACACATGGCCAACGCTGTAACTAAGTCAGATACAGAAACAAACTATACTGACTTACAAAACGAAATGCTACAGCTATTAACACCAAGTGGTGCAGATACCAACACTACTAGACAAAATTTGATCGAGGCACAAAGCACCGACCAAACAATCACACCTTATTTTAACTTGTTGTGTGAGCGAAAGAAAGTGTCTAAAAATGCTTCCTGGTACTTTAGAAAACTTAACGGAATTCTCATGCGTTATTACACATATAATAACCATGAAATTCAGCAGACGGTGTTACCTGTAACATACCGACAAAATGTGCTAAAAATCGCACATGAGTCACCGTTTGCTGGACATTTGGCCTATTATAAAACGCAAGCCAGAGTTCTATCACAATTTTACTGGCCTAAATTCTGTTCCGACATAAAATCTTTCTGTCGATCTTGTACTGTCTGTCAACATCTTGTACGAAAGGGAAAGCATGTGAAGGCCGAAGTTCAAAGGTCAGTACTAGCATCTAGACCACATGAGAGTATAGCGGTCGATATTGCTGGACCCCTAATGCAGGTGTCGAGTAATGGAAACCACAACTATGCAAATAAGGGTGCTAAAACTATTCACCTTGAACCAAACCAGAAGGTTTTGATTCTACTACCCGATAAACATAATATGTTACTAACATCTTGGCAAGGGCCTTTCTACGTTGAACGTAAAATATCAGATTTGGAGTATGAAATATCGATAAAAGGACACTTAATGATATTTCATATCAACATGCTGAAACCATATTTTTCACGACAAGAACAACAGACAGACGAACAAATTGCACCAACACCAAGCAATGAGACGACAGACGTACACAACACAACTTCACTAGATAGGGCGACACACGACAGCGACAACGCAAACACACTTAGCCAGGTAACAGCACACACAGCTAGCACCACAACAGTATTGAACGAGACAGACGAAGACGAGATGGAATTACCAGTTCCTACGGTAGACACGACTGCGACCATTGACAGCATAAAGATAGAAACGAAACTGACAGATGACCAATATTTCAACTTATATAGATGACATATGCATCCATACGGAAGACTGGACAACACACCTACTGAAACTTCAACAAGTCTTCGACAGGTTGCGATTATTTGGGCTCACAGCGAAGCCGACCAAAGTAGAGTTGGGCATGGAACAAATTGACTTCCTGGGTCATACCATCTGCAGGGGCCAATTAAAAACTGATGACAGAATCGTCACCAAGATTCTGAATTTGACAATGCCAACGACCAAGAAACAGGTCCGAAGTTTACTGGGTTTGGTAAACTACTATAGTAAATTCATTCCAAATCTGGCGGAAATCACCAGTGTTTTTTCTAACATCTTAAAAGCTTCGGCTAAGTTATCTGTACAAGATGCAAGATTAATTAGTGCGTTATCAAAATTGAAACATCTTTTCAGCGTTCCACCTATCCTTCGTATGCCTAACCCAAAACTCACTTATTTCTTACGCACAGATGCGAGTGCCATATCCATATCTGGGATACTAGGACAGTTCTACGACGGGACGTTCCACCCCGTAATGTACGTAAGTCGCAAGATTACCCCTGCTGAATCAAAATACTCAGCATCAGAATTGGAGGGCCTCAGTTTGATCTATTGCGTCAAGAAATTTCATAGATTTTTGGCAGGAGCACAGTTTGTAATCGAGTCCGATAACTCCGTTGTCTGTGATGCAGTCTGGACTTCCTAGCAATAACAGAATTTACAGGTGGGCTTTGATTCTCCAAAATTACACGTTTACCATCCAGCACTTAAAAGGAAGATTGAACACTGTTGCAGACATTTTGAGTCGACCATCATCCATTGAAATACCTGATTTACAGGAAGGGATCGACCACAGACCACCAGAAACAGTGACACGGTAATGTTAGATAACTCAGTGCCGTATGTAGTAATTATGAAACAGTGTAAGTGCATTATCATCGCCAAATATGTAACCTGTGTGAAATTAACAGTGCTATGAGAAGTGTAACGAACAGATGCAGAAGTAACATGCGCTGACACACACGTAAGCTAGAGAACATTAAAGTGTTAGCTATGAACCTACATAACTTAGTAGGAAACTATATTTATACACTATCCACGAAGGAGAGCATAGAAGACTTTGCCGAAATGAACTATGTTATAATAGTCTACAAAGAGTATTGCTCCATCTTCACAACGCAAAGGAGGACGTCGATTTAGTGTAATTAGATATAGAAATGTAACTGTGATATATGTATATTATTATTTTATTAACAGTACCTATAACTTCATTTTTCTATTAATTATTGAATTGCAAATTGTTCAAATGCATATATAACTTTATTTTGTTATGTGGTAGTTAGAAATCACCATTATTTAGTTAATAACCCATTTAATAGAACACCAATTATAGAAATACGATTGTTAGATATTATATTAGTTTATTACCATATAATCATAATCATTTATAAATTCATTTATCTAAAATATCATTTCCAAACTAACCCAACCATTTAGGAATTAATATCATCTTTTTCACAAATAACATGTTAAGGTAATTAACCCAATTCACTGAAATCAAATTATTTATTAGATTATTTCCCTTGAGGGTAATTTAGGTCAGCACACCAAAATTATGTAAGTTACTATTACAGGATTGGTAACAAACCATCCTCATAAGTTTGTATATTATGTATAGACATGACACGTGCAAACAAAACGCACAGTCATTTGGCGTGATTACTGTTATAATTCAGCCAATCGTTTAATGTATATATGTAATATTCATGTATTTGATGCTATGAAACATATTTTAATGACGAGAGAATGTTTGAGTGAAAGAAAAGTTTGAAAGTGAATAAAAGATGTATGCAAGAAGAATAAATGCGAGGAGAGAATGCGAAAATTAGTAAACATTGAAAGAAAGAGAGCGAGAGAGAAAAACAGCGGAAAATTTTTCCACCGCTGTAAATGTATTAATTTGACTTGTCTGTGTCATCTGTGTAGCAATGTGTTGTCGAGTTTTTATGTGTGTTACTGCCATACTTTAATAGAATATATAGAGAACGTACTTTGAGCTTCAGAAAGCGGAGTTGTGGTCACAAATAAGAATAACGGACGTTTGTAACCACAATAAACCGATTTACGGCGCTCGAAGGAACACACACATTTAGTACACTAACGCATACACATGTTAGAGAGTTAAGTACACTGTAGTTTATTAGAAAACACGCAAACAAACAGGAAAACAAACATATAAACGATGCACACACTATTCAGTTCAAAGAACAATAACTTTAAATTCAGGGGACACAATAACTTCTTAGAAACCTTAATGTAACATTGAATATAGCTTTTCACAAGCGGAAGCGAGAAGGTGAAAAGTAGAACTATGTGTATAAGAGTTGGAGGGGATATTAATGGGAACATGAACACTTTGTGCTCATGTGTTGTACTCAGAATAGAGTCAACTTGTATGTGTGTTGTCATTTCGGGCAATTTGAGGACAGGTCAAGACAGAAGTCAATAGGTGAAAGTCAAAAGACATAGGGTCAAACGACGGAAGCCAGGACATAAGTCATAAGACAATGGTTCCGGTCCAAAACAATTCCCAAAGATATCTATAGAGCCAACTATACTGATACATGGGCTACTTAATTAGCCAAGTGAAAAGGTAAAGCAGTGTGAGTAAAGGAAGAAGAGAGTTGTTCTATCCCCAAACTAGAGAGTTTAACTTATTGGATATCTGACAAAATTGGAGCAACCAATTTTTCTTTGTGACCAGAAGTGTTACAAACAGGAGTTAAAGGGAAGTAACACTTCACAGCGAGGAGGGGAGCCTGTCAAGATCTCCAATAAGACCTTACAGAGGTAAGGAGAGTAAACACAAGTCTAGTAGGGAGACACCAGACAGGAGAGACACCAAGCACTATAAATAGCCTCACAAGGAGACACAGTTGTGTCAGACCAGGGGCCAATGCGTACAACTGAGCGAGGGCTTTCCCCAAGCCATTGGGAAGCTTGTCCTTGCGAGTAACCGTGAAGTGCCCGGTTACTCGAGCTCACAAGCCAGCGTGCTTGCGAGACCATGCACGCAATAATAGCTACTGCACGGAGAGGACAGTGTCCGTGCTTGTCCACGCAATGTGTAGCGTGGGACAGACCCGACTGGAGACGGTAGAGAGCAGACGTATCCTTAACAAATGCTATAGTTTCTAGGCAATAGGCAAACATTAGGCTATTCATTTAGATTGTGATTTCGAGCATCATTTCTCACCACTTCATTACATTCATGTTGTGTAATGATGATGAAGTATAACGCTCGCAGAGCCATTCAAATGTCGGCTCTAAATAAATTGCATTCCTTTCGCAAATGTCACGAGTTGTTATTTTGTGCGGTGCGAAAGTAGGGGAGTCCTGAGAATCTGCAGCAAACAAGTCGCTGACACTTATAACCCATAACTGCTACCTCTCGCTTTGATTCCGAGACCGATTAAGACCAGGGATGGAGTTTTACCTCACCATAGCACAAAGCCTGGGCTAAAATATAGAGACCATGTGTTGCCCATGCAGTATGATCCATTTCTCGGCCTGTCCAGTTCACTCCAGAAAGAACGAATGAACGAAGGAAAATCTTTATTTTCAAAGGGTTTAGAATTTGGCACGCAGGCCCGTCTGACATTCTGCCCTTCTTCTCTATTTTCTCTCATACATTCTTTTCATTCAACATCACTTATGAAGCAAACCTTGGACAACAAAAGAACGATAAGCATTAAAATGCATGAAAAATAATCTTCTTCTTCTTCGCTCATCCAGAGTTTTTTTTTTTCCGGACGTGATTGCGTTGTGCCTGTTTACAGCAGAGCTGCGTTCTTGCGCCTTTAGGCCGACACATCCGACTTCTGCGGGCATTTGTTGACTGGGTTAACCTTCCCGGGGTGAAAAATAATCAATAATACATGACTCATTGAGGCAATGTTTAACATGGGCATTATAAATACCCAAGGAAGATGTAGTGTGCCACACATATGGGAATGTGTTTTGGCTAGTTGTCGTTCGAGATAATTTACCATTATTATTGTTTTTGTTGTTGTTTTTTTATTTTTTTTAATGGGGGTATGTAGTCTGTCCTGAGGTAATGTTCAAACAGGACTGTATGTATAATGATTGGTGGTGTCTTTGATTTCTTGTGGAAGATTGCTCCACAACTGAGTGGCAGAGTATGCTAAGCTTGTTTTATAAAAGCCTATCCTAGGTTTAGGGACATGAAGTATATTTAGTCGTTCGCTATGTATTGCGTTATATTTAAACAATGGCCAAGGGTAGCTTGGAGCATTTTGAAATAGGATTTTGTGAATTAGTTTAGCCTTATTAAAAAGTAGGCGTTTGTGGAGTGGCAGTAACTGAAGACGTTCATGTAGGTTAGAATTGTCTGTAAGCTTATCACCATTGATTAACTCTTTACAGGGCAGACGCTTGTCCGTTTTTTAGCCCTGAACGGGCAAGATTTTTTCAGGTTCGGTAAAATTTTAGTTAAATAAACAACACAATGAAGGGAAAAGCATGCAGAATATGTTACTCATGTGATTGTTGTCGGTAATCCATATATGAACACAAATATTTATGAAATACAGCATGTTGTTTGTGATTTTCCGTCATCTATACTGCAATTTACAAACACATTTTCAGAATCATAATCACTTTCTTTAAAGTCCGACCTGCGACTGCTAATGCAAAGTAACGCTTTTCACTAATATCTAGCTTCCATTAATAGTCAACTTCGTGCCCTTTAATGTCCCTTACATTGAACCTAGCGAAATCTCGGCTATCACTTGAAGAATTGCCGAAATCCATTTTGAAAAACTAAGCGTAAAAATCCCGAAAACTATCAAAAAAAGTCTGTAAAAGTCCATTCAAATTCATAGTAGGTGCTTACAAATGGCGGCCACGTTGTCAAGCTATCGGCGAAAGCGAAAGTAGCTGTCGGAAGTGTCGGAAAGCCGAGAGATCGCGTTTTTACAATGCATAATAGTATCAGACGTAAACGGCCAATATGTTCATTTAAGCGATCTGCCGCAAATGGACGTTCTGCCCTGTAAAGGGTTAAATGCACTGCACTTTTCTGGAGTGAATAAAGGCATTTTGTTATTGATTTGGAGCATCCATCCCAGATTGTGGAGCAATAATCAATATGTTTTTGTATGTGGGAAGTATAGAATATCTTTCTTGTGTTTTCATCGAGGAAATTTTTAATTTTGGCAAGTTGGTATACTTTTTTGGCTATTTGTTTAACTAGAGCATGAACATGGGAATTAAAGGAGAGAGTTTGATCTATGATAAGACCCAGTGCCTTGTGCTCGGTTACACTTTCTATAGGCATGCTACCAATGTGCAGCTGAAGAGTTCCCTGTGAGTATGAAGTCTTTGCCTGGTTCCTATTAACATAGATTTTGGTTTAGAAATGTTAATTTGCATGACTCCAGTTAACTACACTATTTATTTCCTGTTGCAAGGATAATTCTAGCACATTACGATCAATAGCGTTTGTATATACTGTGCAGTCGTCTGCAAATAGATCGCAGGACAATGACACATATAAGGAAAGATAACAGCAATATATCTGGAACAAGACAAGCTGCAGAAGCCACCAGATCAGCAAAGCAATGCTCTAACTTTCCGCCTGTCAGAGCTTTGATCCTAGATCAGCTGCCAACCAAGGCTTAGGGCCTGGTCTGCCATGCCATGACATTTTGTCTTTAGTTTGCATTTCCTTGCACCAGGATAAGGCTTGTACCCTCCCAATCGCGCTCTTCCACCCGAAGCTATTGGCACAATGTGGGGTGTCAGGTTTGGTAAGCGCCGCCCAACATTCGGCGCTAACAGAAGGCAGGTAGTACCGTCTGCTGTTATTTTGGTAGCTCAGTTATATCTGACTAAGACCTGACTTCAAGTTGTGAATAATGTCTACACACACGGTCAGAGTGAAACGTACAAGCGCGCTGTCTGAGGTGATGGCATTGTGGGACTTACAAGGTCAGTTGTGAATATTGTCTACTTTAATTAGCCTCTTCCATGCGATGGTTGTTTGGTGATCCAAAGTAGTCACAACATTTGTCTCAGAAACCACATCTCTGCTGCCTCCAAGGTCTTTCTAATTTGTGTGTTCACATTCCAAGATTCACTTCCATACAGCAGGACAGGGTCAATACAACATTTCAGTGTTCTCTTTCTGGCATTCAATAAAACTGATTCATTACATGAGATGCCATGGGACTATCTGAACCTCAACTAAAAGATGCAGTTGTATTCTGTGAAATTGCCAACATCAGGAGCTTTGCCAACTGCCAACATCAGGAGCTTTCTCAAGCAAATACCCAAACACCACAGAAAGCACCAGTGCAACTGACCTTGTAGGTCCCATAATGCCATCACCTCAGCCAGCGTGCCTGTACGTTTCACTCTGACCGTGTGCGTTGCCAGGTCATATTTTGCCACCTTGGATGTCACAGACGATGGAGCTCTTCCTTCAGGCTGTTTGAACAATGAGTCTGAAAATATTTCAGCATAAAAATGGGTTATGGACTATTTCACATATTAAAGAATACAAAAAATAGAGGATTTTCAACTTGCATGTTGAAGAAACTCTTTTCAAATCTCTGCCTTTGTAGAGGATTTTAACGCATGGGCCCATAGGTAATAAATCAATCAAGACATAGGATCTAATCAATCAAGTCATGAAATCCAATCAATAAATCAAGCTATGGGACCCAATCAATCAATAAAGTCATGAAATCCAATCAACCAATTAATCAAGTCATGGAATTAAATCAATCAATCAATCACAGGATCCAATCAATCCAGTCATGGGATCTAAGTAATCAAATTATTGGATCTAATCAATCCTGTCCCGGTCTTTCTGGTCTAGAGGTTACATGACTTTATCCGTAGTCTTGTATACTCTCTTAAGTAACGTGACGTTGTGTGAGAATTGGTAGCGGTTCTCTCCGCGTCGGTAACTTATGGGGTATTGAGCCGGTCGCCCAGAAAGCGAAGGCAAACTACTGAGCGTAATCTTGCCAAGAAATCAATAATCAGCTGAAAGATGCTGATTTTGACAGCGATGTCCTGTAAAGGATATGCGAACAACAACAAAAAAATCAATCATGTCATGGGATGTAGTCAATCATATCATGGGATGTAATCAATCATATCATGGGATCTAATCAATCTTGTCATGGGATCAATCAACAAGTCATGGAATTCAAACAATCAAACATATCAGGGAATCCAAACAATCAAGCCACTGAATCCAATCATTCAATACCGTGATGGAAGCTAATATTCCCCAATATTATATAATGTATGTATATTATATTGTATGTATCTTTCACTAATTCCTATCTTCAGCAATAATTACTTGGTCTCTGCCCATTGTGTAATGGATTTCTGCTTCCTACCCCTTTACTATTTGCATTTTTCTGAAGGATAATTTCAACAAGGCAGTGAGTTGTGAGCTACACAATCAAACTAACAATACAAGCTGTTGATGTCATTTTGCATGATTGATTCTTTTACAAATCGAATCACTTCAATGGCAACTAAATGTGCTTAAGTTAAGTTGAGCTAAGAAACAACATCAATGCACTCAGGACATTCCCATACGCGCTCCGTCCCCTCGTTCAACGCCAGCAAAGACTCACACTGCTAATGGTTCCAACAGCTATCTGACTGAAAGTGCTCCTAGCCTTCCCTCTCAGTTTTGAGATTCATCCAGAGTCCCTGCCGATCCCTTGCCACATCATTCTCTTCACATATGGTGAGTGCTCGTGCTGCCTGTTCCACCCTGCTTTCTCCACCTGGTCCCACAGACATCCGACCACCTCTCCCTTGTCCAAAGGTAATCTACACCAAAAGGTGCATTCCCTGCCAGCCTGGTCATTCCCCCACACTCCCACATGACCAGAGCAGAAAATCCATACAATTCTCACAATCTGTGACTCTGAAGCGAGGCATGCTATTCTACACGAAACATTCCTTTCTGCACCTTACTAAGCATACTCCGTGAGTCCGTAATAAATACAATGTGTGTTGCTGCGGTCTCCTCCAACCATCAGAAAGCTGCTGTTATTGCTTCCACCTCCATTCTCATGCTGGAGGTTGTAGACTCATATGCCAGGCTCTCCTATTTCAAGCATCATCCATTAGCCTTCGCAATGAAACCCCAACCACTACGTCTGTTTCTCACCACTGACCCATCAGTGTAGATCACTATGTCACCTTGATGTGTGTTGACCTGGATCAGTGGTTGCACCTCAAAAATTGTGTGCGACTTGCTGCCAATTCTCTGCACTAACGACCCAGTATGACTATTAGTTAATGTGCTTTATCAAGGCATAATAACTACAACCAATGGTGGGGACCAGGGATGGAGTTATATCTCTCCATAGCACAAAGCCTGGGCTGAATTGTCGAGTCCATGTCTTGCCCATACAGCATGATCCCTCTCTTGGCCTGCCTAGTTTACTCCAGAAGAAAGGTAACACCAATACATCTGGAACAAGACCAGCTGCAGAAGCTACAAATCAAGCATCAACAAACAAAAATATGCATTGCCATCCAACCTTCTTTGTCTTGTTTTATCTCTTTTGGTTTCAAGGAATGTAACAATTTTGGCCGTGACCGTTTTGTGGGTGGCTCCTCTCGACTGTCACTATCACTCTCGCTGTATGGGATACCTTCTCTGGCTCTGAAATGGTAGAGACAGGATGTTTAACTTCTCTGCCATAAATGATAATTATGATCAGAACATATTTAACCCTTTACCGGGTGGAACGTCTATTTCCATCCGATCGCTTAAATGGGCAGACCGCCCGAACGCGCCTGATACTATTATGCATTGTAAAAACACGATCTCTCGGCTTTCCGATAATTCCGATGGCTACTTTCATTTTCGCCGATAGCTTGACAATGTGGCCGCCATTTGCAAGCACGTACTATGAATCTGAATGGATATTTTGGATAGTTTTCAGGGTTTTTACGATTAGTTTTTCAAAATGAATTTTGGCGATACTTCAAGTGATAGCTGAGATTTTGCTAGGTTCAATTTAAATGACATTAAAGGGCACGAAGTTGACTACTAATTGGAGCTAGATATCAGTGAAAAGCGTTACTTTGCATTAGCAGTCGTGAGTCGGACTTTAAAGAAAGTGATTATGATTCTGAAAATGTGTTCGTAAATTGCCGTATAGATGACTGAAAATCACAAACAATAACTGTATTTCGTAAATATTTGTGTTCATATGTGAATGGATAACCGGCAACAATCACATGAGTAACATATTCTGCATGCTTTTCCCTTCATTGTGTTGTTTAATTAACTAAAATCGGTTGACTAACACCTTATTTGTGATGTTTTTACTAACGCAACCCAAAATTTTACCGAACCTAAAAAAATCTTGCCCATTCAGGGCTAAAAAACGGACAAGCAGCTGCCCGGTAAAGGGTTAAACAACTGCCACAAAAGACAATGCAATGGAGTTCATCAAGCAATCATGTCTCTTCTTGAAATATTTATAATATACTAGACCCAGTATGGCAGTCTCGCCCATGTGTTACTGTGGCCCGTAAGTCTCATCCTTGACTTGGGCATGTAAATTACAAGTACCTCAGAAGTCAGAAACCTGATGATGAGGAATATCGGTAATACGAAAAGCCAATCCACATACACAAATCAATCCAATGCACGCAGGTCAGCATGGCCAAATGGATAGGAATGCTTGTTCTTAAACATCCAGTGTGCTGATGCCAAGGTAAGCGGTTCAACCCCTACACCGGACAGCTGGACTAAAATGTTGACCTGTCGTTCTTAACTCGGGGACGTTAATTACAAGCAGGCACTACGTTTAGTTTTGCCGTATTTTACCAGAGATTTTTTTGCGTTAATTTTCAGTTTCTTTGTGTCTCCGATCAAAGGATATATAGAGTACTCGTGACGTTAAATCCCCTGATTATTTCAAGATCGCATTAAAACAGAAACCGATTACTGAGTATTGTAGTTCCCTCCATTGTCTACGAATGTTTACATCTTGGCTTCTCAAATTTTTTTTCTTACGGAGATAAAGAGACTGTCTTTTTAAGATGCAAGTTGACTCGTAAATTTTGTTTTATATAGACATTATGAATTGATCTAGTATGAATAATTCAACTGAGGATCCATTTTTAGACGTACAGTGTAATTTTCAACTATTTATGTCAGCAGTTACATCCCACACTGAAATCATTAAGATCACATGCTATGATGCCGTAATTTCCATGGCAGGAAAATAGCAATTTTCCATGTCATAATCCGGCAATTATCATTTAATATTCTTATGGATTATTCAGAGCGACTGAAATGATAATGAATGCATGTTTGCATTCAACACTCATTTAGTATATATGTGTAAATTGTCATCACTCTACAAGTTCGGTTACATTAATTTTTTGGTAACTATACACATGGAAAAGCCCCAATATGAAAATAAGCAACCAAATTGACTACATACTTATTAATAAAAGATTTAGAAATGCATTAATTAATGTAAAGACAATGCCTGGTGCTGACTGTAATAGTGATCATATACCACTATATGGACAAATAAGATTAAAGAGAGGGAATAAAATGGTTAAGAACTTGAGACTTAATAAAGAGGTTCTGAAAGTAGATAGAGAAATTCAAGAACAATACAGAGTGACTGTGACAAATAGGTACAATGCAATAGCTAAAATACAGAGTATAAATGACCAATGGGAAATGTTAAGGGACTCCATTCATCAAACTAACAAAGAAATATTATCGGAGAGAAATTATCGGAGAGAAGCCAAAAAGCTAAGAAAAAATGGATGAATAAAGAAATCTTAATGCTGATGGACAAAAGGAAACAGAATAAAAATGATAAACAAGAGTATGCTAAGATAAAGAAATAAGAGATAAATGTGTGAAGGCAAAAGAAAGTTGGTTAAACGAGCAATGCAAAAAAACTGAATTGAATTCCATTAAAGATAAAAAAAGTATGCACAGACAAATCAGTGAGCTCAGAGGAAGAAAAATAAGAATAAATACAGGGTGTTTGAAATCAAAAACTTCTTCTTCTTCAGCATTCCGAGCCATTGAGGTTCTTTGCTGCAGATACAAGCCGTCTCCATTCGTCTCTCTGGCTGACCTTCTCTTGCCAGTTGCTGATTCCAAGTGCTTGTAGGTCTGTATATATATTATCTCTCCACCATCTTCTTGGGCTACCTCGGGGTCTACGGTCATTTATTTCTTGAGAGTAAGCGAGTTTTGTTTCCCTATTATCTTCCATTCTTTCTATATGCCCCAGCCATTGCAGTCTATTAGCCTTCGTGATACCAGTGATTAGCGGGGACTTAAACAGATCATAAATGTCTTTGTTGCTTCTTCTTTTCCACTCTCCACTTTGTGTATCCCTAATGGGCCCAAAGATGCGTCTTAAGACTTTGTTCTCAAAGGTTTGTAATAAGGCTTCGTCTCCTTTAGTTGTACTCCAGGTTTCAGAGCCATAAAAAAAAACAAAAATGGGAAAGATATTATTGAAGGAAGGTGCTGTAATGAAGAGGTGGAATGAGTATATAAGAGAATTATATAATGGCAAAAGGGAAGAATTGACAGAAGAAAGTAACTTAGAAGGCCCACCTATTTTAAAAGAAGAAGTAGCTGACGCTATGAAATATATGAAGAAAGGAAAAACAGCTGGGCCAGATGAAATCACAGTAGAATAATTAGAAGTATTGGGAGAATTTGGGGTAGATATATTAACCAAAATACTGAATGATATTTACAGCAGTGGATATTTACCGAGCAATATGCTGAAATCTGTATTTATAGCAATACCAAAGAGACCAGGAGCAATTGAATGTGAAGATTTTCGTACAATTAACCTCATAAACCATGTCACTAAGCTTCTACTCAGAGTTATAATGAGAAGAACAAGAAAGAAAATAAAAATGGAAATTAGTGAAGAACAGTATGGTTTTATGGAAGGAAAGGGTACAAACAATGCAATATATATATTACGAACACTAATAGAAAGATCAATAGAGAAACAGAGAGACATGTATTTATGCTTCATAGATTATATATACTACGGCATTTGATAAAGTAAAACATGATGAGCTGATTAAAATGTTGGAAGATATCAACATTGATGGGAAAGATTTAAGAATAATAAAGAATATATACTGGAACCAAGTAGCAGCAATTAAAATGGGAAATAAAGAGGGTAGTTACGAACAGATAAAGCTAGGAGTACGACAGGGGTGTGTCTTGTCACCCGATCTCTTCTCCCTATATAGCGAAGTTATAATGAGAGAGATCAAAGAGAAGCCAGGAATACTAATCGGAGGATATAATATAAACAATATATGCTATGCAGATGACACAGTATTAGTGGCGGATAATGCAACAGACCTACAACAATTGTTGGACATTGTAGTAACAGAGAGTGCACAGAAAGGACTCTCCTTGAATATTAAGAAACCAGTAACAATGGTGATATAAAAAAAAATGGGGACACCAAAATGTGACATAGAAATAGAAGGGGAAATTCTCAACCAAGTGGATAATTTTAAATACCTAGGGGCACTTATAACATCAGATGGAAGATGTACAACAGAGATTAAGAGCAGAATAGGGCAGGCAAAAGCCGCATTTCAGAAAATGAAGAGTATCTTATGCAATAAGTCGCTATCAATGAATGTAAGAAAGAGAGTGCTAAAATGCTATATAGAACCAGTTTTGCTGTATGGCAGCGAATCTTGGAATGTAAATGAACAAATTAGGAAGAACTTAGAAGCAACAGAGATGTGGTTTTTAAGACGAATGTTGCGAATTCCTTGGACTGCCAGAGTAACTAACAACGATTGCCTGAAAGAGGCTAATGAAACTAGAACACTATATACAACAATAAGAAAGAGACAAACAGCTTTCTTTGGTCATGTGATGAGAAGAGAGGCATTGGAGAACATTGTGACAACTGGAAAGATCGAGGGGAAGAGAGGCAGAGGCAGACCAAGAGAAATTATGCTGGACGGATTGAGACGGTGGCATGGAGGAATATCATCAGCAGAGTTGATCCAGAACACCAAAGACCGAGATCTGTGGAGAGCCATGAACGCCTACGCCAGCCGGCAAGGCACTTGATGATGAACTTTGTAAGGCAAATTCTCTGGTCAAAATTGATCTCCGCTTATTGGCCTCGTGTTGACAACCTCGTGTGCTGTCAAGCGCCGCGGTTTGACGTCATCATAGCATGACAAGGAGATGTATATATCTGTGTGTGCATGTGTATATATATATATATATAAATTGGCAGTAGTTATCTGTTCTTGAGTTAGACGGGCTGCTGTGTTAATCTCCCTTGGCATAAGTGTAACCAACAGTTGTGTGAGTGTGTAGGTAGGGTCACAAAAAGTGAAAAGATCATAATCGTTTTTCTCTATATTTAAAACAATGTTTTCCCGTAGTGAATTTGAATAACGAAGAATTTTATTTTCTATGTCTATATTAAATGATAAACTGACACACAAACATTTATATCTCCCCTTAAAATTTACCTACAGACTTGAATAAGGCACCATTGGATTTTTTTTTCAAGAGCTATCCAACTATGCAGGTTATATAATTAAAAAGCAATTTAGAAAAAGTTTACTAAAGTGGCTAATTACTAGGGGTGTACCGGATTTCGGCTCCGGCTCCGGCAAATCCGGAATCCAGCCATTTTTACAAATCCGGCTCCGGCCCAGTTTTGCCGGATTTAGGCCGGATTTGTGTTGCCTAGTCACGTGAATTTTCTGTACATGTTTCATGAGGCCACGTCGAATTTTAGGCAATAGCACAGTAGCACTTCCGGTTTACTATTTCTCGCTGATGTAAATAAGAATTTTAAGAAAAAAACACTCATTTTGAATTTTAATGGTGCATTACTTCATGAGTTTGTGGGACTTGATTATTTATTTTCATAAATTTCTTTGGTCTTGCCCATAAAATAAAATGGCATCAAAATCTAAGTCATACAGCGCCGTTTGGGATTACTTCAAGGTTAAAGACGATGATTCAGCGAAGGTAATATGTAAGTTGTGTGACAAACAGTTATCGCGTGGACGATCAGATCGCCCCAAAGACTTCTCAACATCATCAATGCAGACCCATTTGCGATCGATGCACAAGAAAAGCTATGACGAAATGATGGAAAAGAAAGCATCACTGAAGGCCAGTGTATTGGCGACCACATCTATGATGAATCTGGGACCGTGTTTGCACAAAGCAAGCAGCAGTACCCAGCAGTCAATTGTGCAGGCATGGGACCGGGCCAAAATATGGGACATCAACAGTCCCAATGCTAAATGCATTCATGCTGCTGTAGCCCGAATGATAGCCATAGATATGGAGCCTTTTCAAGTAGTGGAACGACCAGGTTTCAGAGAGTTGATGCATACAATGGAAAAAAGGTATGAATTGCCTTCAAGAAAGTACTTTGCTGAACATATCATTCCTGACATGTGTAAACGTCTGAAGGTAAAAATTGCAGCAATGATATCTGACACTGATTACATATCATTCACAACAGATACGTGGACAGCTGAACACACCACTCAGTCATTTATGGGCCTCACTGGCCATTGGTTAACAGACTCCTTCGTTCTCCGCAGTGTAGTCTTCCATTGTACTGCATGTGATGAACATCACACGGCCACAAACTTGCTTGCACATTTTGAAATGATGCTGGATGAGTGGTCAATTGCACGTGAGAAGTGCCATGTTGTTGTGAGAGACAATGCATTCAACATTGCCAAATGCTTTCGTGATGGCAGCTATTCAAGTGTTGGATGTTTTGCACACACACTGCAGCTGTGTGTGCGTGATGGTCTTTTGAGTCAAAAGTATGTTGCTGGCATCATCAGTACTGGAAGAAAATTGGTAGGACATTTCAAACACTCTTCTTCAGCAACCAGTCGTTTGCATGAACTTCAAAATGAATTAAACCTACCACAACATCAGCTTATCCAGGACGTGACAACATGATGGAACTCAACGTTCTATATGTTACGACGTCTGTTAGAACAACGGCGCAGCATCAGCCTGTACTGTGTTGAAAATTTTGAAATTGATTCGGTAACTGGGCTAACGGCACAACAGTGGGCAGTCACGGAGAATGTGGTAGCTACTTTGGCACCATTTGAAGAAATCACACGTGAAATAAGTGCAGCTCAGGCATCAATATCAGTTGTGATCTCATTAGTGAAAACACTCATGGCTTTCCTCCAGAAAGAAGGTAGTGATGCTGGGATCAAAACTATGAAAGCAGCCCTGCTTGAAGCTGTTAGCAGCAGATTTGCGGACATTGAATCCAACAGTATTTACACCTGTGCCACACTACTGGATCCTCGATTCAAGCTGTGCTTCTTCTCCGAACGTGGTAGAAGTGATGCACGAGCCCATCTGCTGTTAGCAGCTAACTCCATTATTGATTCAGCAAACACAGTCAGTCCACAGGATCCATCAGCTACTATTAGTAGTAGTAGTACTAGTGTTTTGACTTCTGTGAGCACTGCCACACAGTACGAGTCCAGCCTATGGAGCTGTTTTGACACAATTGTCGAGGAAAATCCCACCGCAGATCGTTCTGCAAGTGCCGAAGGCAACAGCATTAACACTGAGGTGACACAGTACCTGTCAGAGCCACTTCAAACTCGACAGTCAGATCCAGTTTCATGGTGGCATGCCAATAAGCAAAGATTTCCAAGCATGGCTAGACTGGCGCAGGTATTTCTTGCACCACCACCTACAAGTGTGCCATCGGAAAGGCTGTTCAGTACTGCAGGAGACATTATCACTGACCACCGTAGTAGCCTTTTACCAGAAAATGCGGAGACATTGATTTTCCTGAAATACAACTCGTCTCTTCTTGACTCTGAGAGTTCAACTTCACAGCCATAATGAAGACTGACTGAAATAGTGAAATTACTAAATGAATGTATTTCAATAAATTCATTCTGTTCAGTGTACTGTTGTTGTGAGTTGTAACTGAGCTGATAATTTGCCAACTGAAAACAATGTGAAAACTAAAAACTGAAACTGAAAACTAACAATTAAAATTACTAAATTAGCATTATGTGCTTATGTATTATGTTTCATCTTGAACTTATGGAACTTAATATTACTTAATTACTTATTCTACTGTGAATGTAATTATTTTACATTTAAATGATTTAATATGAGTATATGTCATCATTGTCATGTCTATAGTAATGAACTGCAGTAATGAACAGTCGAGTGACTCCACTCACCTAAGTCAAGTGATGTAGTATGTTATTTTATTTTTATTTTTTTATTTGTAAATCCGGCTCCGGCCGGATCTCACTTCATAAATCCGGCCAAATCTGGCCGGATTTCAAAAATTTGAATCCGGTACAGC
The DNA here is from genome assembly GCA_014155875.1 of Cepaea nemoralis. Classification (NCBI taxonomy): domain Eukaryota; kingdom Metazoa; phylum Mollusca; class Gastropoda; order Stylommatophora; family Helicidae; genus Cepaea; species Cepaea nemoralis. The sequence goes on from JACEFZ010012761.1 coordinate 89,671, forward strand.
CCTACTAATTACAAGTACCTCTGAAGTCAGAGTGGGTTCGCCTGATGGCAAGGGACACCGTTAATAGGGAAAGCTAAATCACATGCAAAAATCAGTCTATCACTATTATAAATAGTGTGTATGGACTACGCTTGAGTTCAAAGCAAGCGAGCGCAAAATCAAAAAAATACAAAGCACTAGAAGTAGCAGCAAGTGTATGGATTATGCTCGCGTTATCCAATTTATGCTGGTCTCCCTGGCAAAGGGGTTAAGGACATTTTTCGTAATCCCATAATCGCTGGCTGCTGAGGATGGGGACGGAGCGCTTAAGGGAATGTCCCGAATGCTGTGATGTCGATTCCTAAATCAATCAATCCCATATACTCTCATATGAAACACAGATGCGCAAGATTCGGCAGCGGATTGCGCAGTGTTGGTTACTTACGGAGGTATGTGAGCCGGTCATTCAGAAAGCACTGGCAAACTACTGAACATAAAGCTTGCCAAGACATCAACAGCAGCTGAAAAATGCTGGTGTTAACTGCAATGTCCTGTAAAGGATATGCTAAAAAATCGTGGTGTGCTAGTTGATATGATTATGCTCGCGTAACCCCATTTATGGGTCATTGTGGTGTGCTGGTTGATGTGATTATGGTCATGGTCTTCCAATACGTTCGTTAGTCGTTAGTCACGGTTCCAACTTCACGGCAAATGGGTCACCTCATAATACTCCGTTTCTGTGCCAGCAAAAATCACTGTCCCATGTAAAAAATTAGCAGACAGCAGTCCAGATAAAACTAACAGCACGCACAAGGCCACTGCCAGAATGTCAACTCAACAGCTGTCATGAAATTTACACTTCATCGTTGGAAGCAAATAGAAGCAGCAGTCACTAGAAAAACCAGCAGTTGCGCACACATTACTGTATAAGGCGCAAACCAGCTAACTCAGCAACAAGCCACCCACCATTTTGCTGAATGTGCAGTCCACAATACAAACAAAAGGCATTCCACATGAAATCCACAGCACAGTCTTGCACCAATCACTAAACTTAGTAGCTGGCCAACAGAACCATCTAACTTCCACTGCTACCTGCATTTAATAGCACACTGATATAATCAATGCAGTATGGACTCAGCAGGTGAATACTGATGAGACTCCTATACGAGCCCAAATAGACAAACTAGTAGCGGTGCCTAATCAAGAACACCAATGCTGTCTTCGAGGTCAAGAGAGGAGATGATATAACCAACACATCATGGAAACAGAAAAAACTTTGGGACGGCTGCTGCATCAGAGGACTGCTGAGCATGCATGGGAATACCCAATAAGCAGTAACATTGTTTGACATAACAACAGTAATAATAATAATAATTTCCCGCCATGTGTCTGTGACGTGACAGGGCCGTCACAATTTATAGGCCTGAGAGCAGGGAGGAATAGGTGGCCAATCTTTCACTCACTTTGGCAAGTGATGAGTCCATTATCAAACCAATGTCCGACCATGCTCATGAATCTACCAGCTCAGTTCGCTATCAACTTCGATAGCAGTCCCGCTAACATAAGCAATGCATGACTATTTATGAATTGTTAAGAAAACACATCTCACACAACACACCAAGAAAATGTTTAAAACAGAACTCACAATCTGAGGTTCGTCATACATGACTGGGGTAATCGAAACAAGATGGACGTGCCTCGGAACTTGAGAGACCCAACAGCAGTCAGGAAGTCTGCACTTGGTAGCTGGTCCTTCACCTCTTCACCAAATAATCTTGAAACCAAAAGTATACAATACAACCTAGTGGCTATAAATAAATAATGCAACAGTAACCTCTAGTGCTTTTTTTTCTTTTAACACTTAAAGTCAATCTCTTAAAGATTCACATATGACTATGTAGGTTAGCATAGCTAAATGGATAAAAGCGTGTGTTCTTAAACATCCAGTGTGCTGATGTCGAGGTTAGGGGTTGAACCCCTACACCGGACAGTTGGACTAAAATGCTGACCTAACGTCCTTGATTTGGGGTTGTAAATTACAAGTACCTCTGAAGTCGGAGTGGGTTCGCCTGATGGCGAGGGACATTGTTAATAGGGAAAGCTAATCCACACACAAAATTCAGTCCAACACTACTAGAAATAGTGTGTATGGGCTAAGCCTGTGTTCAAAGCGAGCAAGCGATTAAAAAATAAACCATGTGAGTATGTTACACTGAAATTCCCATTTATGTTGTTCCGTTCCAGCTCATATATCACTGAATCTGAATCAGTGAACCAGACTGATGTGGTGATGGATCTCTGGACTCAAGTGGAAAGTACAAGAAAGCAAAGCATTCACATCTGGAGAGGCTGGGGGGGGGGTGTGTGTGTGTGTGTGTTGAACCCATAGGGTCTTGGTGATACTCAACGTGTAGGGGGAAATGTAGGCAGACATTCAATCAGGCCAGCACTGATACCATCAGCATGGAAACTCTTCCTTGGCTACTGGAGGAGATGGAGCACTTGTTGCAATGTCCACAGTGTAATGACGTTAATACTTAAAAAGTCGCTTAAAAGTCGACAGGGTCAACTTCATTGCACCGGGTTTTTATCCCATATGGCTCGGTCTCTTTCCGCAGTGTGGAAAACGTCGCACAAAGCACGAACTCCGTAGCTTCAGCGACGACCCACAGAAGTCTCCGAAAAAATTCACTCGTGAACCGAAGGACATGGCCTGGAATCGAACCCACAACCTTCGGAGCCCAAGTCAAATGGCTTGACCACTTCGCCGCGGAGACTCCGTCGTTAATACTTTATTTCATTATCTTGTTGATGTTATCCTTCTGTTTATATTCTTATGCCAAGTAGGAGCAGCAAATAGACTGGGGAACGAAGTGGGTAATGTGAACAGATGAAGCAAAGGATGGGACATGGACGTGTTTTATCATCAGGTCTCTTTTCTTATCATCATCATATGCCATGCCGATGGCCGGCCATATTTCGTTGTCTGACACGATCACCAGAGTCGTGGTTCAGCTCCATGTTCTTGTCTCCAAGCCATCCAGATATTTACTTCTCTGTTTTCCCCTTGTTCTTTTCTCCTCAATCTTGCCAGTTGTCACCAAGTTCTCCAATTTAATTTTTCTCATAACATATCCCAACAATTTTGACTGTCTATGTCTAATTCCTCCCATCAGATTATGATTTTTATCTGCTTCTTGTGGGACTTGATCATTAGCTTTTCCATCTGTCCATGGTATTCTTTGCATTTTCCTCAGAAACTGCATTTTCACTGTTTTTCAGCTTGTCTGCTCATTGTCCATATCTCACATCCATTCAAAAGTACATGTTTTATGCAGCACTTCAACACTCTTTTTCTTGGTCAGTATGTTTTTCATCTTGCTACCTTCACCATAGCGATTCTTTTTCTAATCTCTTCAAGACACCTCTCATCAGATGTTATGACTGTTCTGATATAGCTGTACCAATTCACTTGTTTAGGAATATTCTCATTTACCCATATATTACTTTGGGGTTCTTCTTTCTTCTTTGTGACGACCATAATCTCTGTCTTCTTTACAATTTAATTCTAACCCTAGTAAAATAATCAAGAGAGGGAGCATACATACCAGTGGGTAGATGTTTTCCCCTTTAACAATTTTATGGTCTACTTTTTGACATTTCCAACTACCATGGGAATTTCACTGCGTACAGTTTGCACACAGGTCCACCTGTTTTTTGCCCTTACCTGTGAAGGCTAGCTATCTGATCCATTATCTTGGAGATCAGTGGCGAAGTGTAGCATTTTATCAAGGATGAAGTCTCAAAAGTTCTTCTAGGTAAGGAAGGAGAAGAAAGACAAGAAGTAACAAACTACTAACTTTGCACTGTTTAAAGTTTCCTCCATCAAGGAGACATCATCATTGGGCAAACCTTTATGATCTCGGATGTCCTTGACTAGTGCCCTGCAAGAATGTCAGTAAGTACATTATTGTAACTGAGGGTCTTTGAATCAATATTCATGAACATTATTCTCACCATAAACAGAACTATTAGTATTTGAGTTAGTTAACCCTTTATCGGGCAGACGTTTCTCTGTTTTGCAGCCCTGAACGGGCAAGAATAATTTTGAGGTTTGGTAAAATTATGGGTTACGTTGGTCAAAATATCACATATAAGCTGTTAGTCAACAGATTTTAGTCAAATAAACAGCAAAATGAAGGGAAAAGCATGCATAATATTTTACTCGCATGAATGATGCTGCTATTCCACACATGAACACAAACATTTACAAAATACAACATATTGTTTGTGATTGTCAGTCATCGAATCAGAATCTCTTTCTTTAAAAGTCCTACGCACAACTGCTAACGCAAAGTAACACTGATCTCTGATATCTAGCTCCGATTAATAGTCAATTTCATGCCTTTCAATGTCACTTAAATTGAACCCAGCGAAATCTTCGCTATCACTTGAAGAATCGTCAAAATCCGTTCAAATTCAAAGTACTCTCTTGCAAATGGCGGCCACGTTGCCAAGCTATCGGTGAAACCGAAAGAAAAAATCCGTTCAAATTCAAAGTACACGCTTGCGAATGGCAGCCATGTTGTCAAGCTATCGGCGAAACCAAAAGTAGACAATCGGAAGTCTCGGAAAGCCGAGAGATCACGTTTTTACAATGCATAATAGTTCAGACGGTTTGCCCGTTCGGGGGTACAAACGTTCCTTGATGCTTTGCCCGGTAAAGGGTTAATTAGTTAGTTAGTTATCTAGATAGTTAGTTAACTAGATAGTTAGTTAGTCAATTAGTTAGCTAGATAGTTAGTTGCACACCTTTCACAGGATGTCACGATCAACCCCAGCATTTTTTGGCCGTTTGTGATTTAACATTATTTTCAGTAGTTTGTCATAGCTTTCTGAACAACCAATGCTCATACCTTTTTTAAAAATGAACACAAGGTGATCAGCTTCCAAATCATCTGCAAGGTCATGATGTTAATCGTCTTTAATATGTGAAGTCTGACACTTCACATCCCACTGGCTGAATCTACAATGAGACTACCTTCACAGACTACCTTCACATCATCAGGCAGGAGGTCATTTGATGGACATCATAGTGCTCTCATCATGTCGCTCTCAACATGGCACTTTCATCACGGCGCGCTCATTACAACACTCTAATCATGGTTTGCTCGTCATGGCGCACTCATCACGGTGTGTCAAAAAGCCTCTCCATCCGCTGCCTCATGTACCCTCATGCCCCAGGTGTCTGCAATGCCCAGTGTCCACCTTCATGCTGGTCCACCACTGTCCCTCCTACCATGAACCACAGCTCCCATCACTGATCTCCCCAAACCATTGTGACCTTTAATATGGGCAAAGTATTTCAGTTTACTAGACATAATACTGTTTATAAGGCAGTTTTCATTGATGTTCAGATCGCGCAGAATTTAAGTTATTCTTGGTCCACGATATTCTGAGAATTTTTCTGTAAGATTTGAGCTAAAAAAAACCCAATTCTTATTTTTTCTGATTGCAAAATTGTCCATGAGACACATCCATATGTTGCCACAGAAAACACCACAGGCAATCAAAATTACTGCTGATAAAACAATGAACAGTCAAGCTGACAGATTCTCAAACTGAAATGTACTTACTTAAACTCTTCAAACTGCAAATACCCATCACTGTTTGCGTCATAGTAACGGAACATGTATCGGCACCTCATCTCGGCTGGCAGGCCTCCGTGCTGCGTGCAGGGCTCGAGGGCTGCTAGGCCATGCAGGACATCCTTGCTGGTTAACATGCGTCGCTTGTGTGCATCAAAGGCCCTGAAATATCACATAGAATCTATCATAAGTTACTCATTCTTAACACATTCCGTACCAAATAACTCAACACTAGCTAACTTCTGTCCTCTTCTGCCTTTTTTGTTCCTCTTATTGGAGCATCAGCCCTCGACCAACTCATGCCAATCTATTGTATCTTCCCCCTATTTCATTTGTCCTGTAGGTCTCCCGTTTCAAATGCTCTGTAAGTCTCCCCCTATTTCAAATGCCCGGTAGGTCTTCCCCTATTTCACTTGCCCCATGAGTCTCCCCCTATTTCAAATGCCCTGTAGGTCTCCCCATATTTCAAATGCCCCATGAGTCTCCCCTATTTCAAATGCCCTGTAGGTCTCCCCCTATTTCAAATGCCCTGTAGGTCCCCACCCTATTTCATTTGCCCTGTGGGTTTCAATGGAAGTACTTTCTAGTTATTTTATCATCAGGTTGTCTAAATGTGCACTGTCCTTCCCAAATCATACAAAGTTCTAACATTCCAGATCTTAAGGTTTTCCTAGGTGAGCGAAAGTCAGTCAGGATCCAGACTCCCTGCGGCTTCCTCAGTATCTGTGATACCTCTTCTAAAAGGCCTCCTTTCCTCTAGGTTGGCTGAGTTATTCTTTTCTTATCTGCAGACTTTGTGGCCGGTTGAAATTTACAGCTGGACTTTTCCAAAGGATGGGTTAGCTAGCTCATGCCCAACCCTCCTTAGTCCCACCTTATGACATGCATGGTTGGTTACAGTGTTACTAGTCCTTGCTTCCCATAAGCACCCCATTTAAATCGGATGTTGCTGAGATCTTCAGACTCTGGAGATTTAGAAAATGTGTATAGTAGAGTATACGTTACTGTAAACAGCCGCAAAATTTACCGTGAAACACTGGCTGATTTAATACCTTCCATACCTGGTGAAGAATTTGCATAAGCCAATTTAATGGAGTTAAGATTCTTATACACCCAGCCCTCTCCACATTTTCTCTTTCCTGCAATTCATTACATCTTTTTTTTTTTTTGCGAGTTAAAAAAAAAGTTAGCTGCTTATCCTTTACAGGACATCACAGTCAACACCAGCATCTTTTGCTGTTGTGATCTCTTGGCAAGTTTATGTTCAGTAGTATGCCATTGCTTTCTGAACGACCGACACCCATACCATTTTGTAAAAAACCAACACAAGGCAGTCTGCTTTCAAATCGCCTGCAGCTGTGTTTTAAACGCGGGTATGTGGGATTACGAACCGCGTCTGAAACCCTTTTGCCACGGAGCCAGATTTTGTGTGAGACAGAAGAGAAATTCATCACCATATGCCCTGCCACAAAGCATTCATGCAATCTCCACAGATCCCAGTTCTTGGTGTTCTGGATCACTACCATTGATAATACTCCTCCATGCCACCATCTTAAGCCATCAGCATCATCAGTGTGCCTCTGTCTCAATTACTGCTAAACTTTCCAATTGTCACAGTATTTTTCAATGCCTCTCGCCTCGTTATGTGATCACAGAACACTGTTTGTCTCTTTTTTGTTGATGTATATAAAGTTCTACTTTTATTAATCTCTTCCAGGCACTCGTTAGCTTACTCTGGCAGTCTAAGGTATTCCCATCAAACCATCTCATCTCAGAAAATACATATCAGGTGCATCCCAGCTCTTCCTAATTTGTTCATTCACATTTCAAGACAATGTCACATAGCAGAGCAGGCCTTATATAACATTCCATTACTCTCTTTGGCGAGGTAACGTGGTGCCTAGACCAGTGATTCTCAACCACCCAGGGGGGAATTTTAGGGTTTCCAGGGGGGGAATGAAGATTATTTCAAGATCGTGTATTAATACAAGAACCGATTACTTGTTCTTGTTTTTCCCTTCATACTTTAAGGTTCTGTACGTCTCACCCTTCTAAAATTCATTTTATAAAGTAAGTAGAAACACAAATCACATTTTATGTGGACGTCTAGACTTGTTTTAGTATGTGCTTCCATTATTACGTATAATGTGTAGGGGTGGGAGGGGGGATTTAGAGGTAGGAAATACGAAAGGGGGGGGGGGGG
>JACEFZ010012761.1:100000-272500 GCA_014155875.1 Cepaea nemoralis
CATTTAGCACAATAATTTAACTGAATGTTAAAAACTTTAACAATAATATAACAAAATGCAGATTGATAATATTAACAGCAAATATGTAGCAGTTCATAACACTTAAATCTGTAAATATCTTAATTCAACCTTCAAGACTGTTAAGACTTATGAATGTTAGTTTATCGCAACAGAATGTTAACATCATAACCATTAATTTTAAAATGTTGCATTCTAAAAAGGCTCTTGAATGTATAACTGCCTCTGCAAAAAATTTGAAAACATTAGTTTATCCTAACAGAATGTTAACATCGTAACCATTAATTTAACAATGTCACAGACTGACTAGGTTCTTGTATGCATAACTGACAGCCTCAGCAATGAAACGAAGGTCAGATAATGTGTACATATATGTTTATATGGGAGCATATATTAAATGAACTATAAACGATTGCTCAAATAGAGTGAGGCGTTAGCAAATAGGAGATTCCAAACAGAAAGAGTTTGTCGTAAATTTTAAATTACCGTGGGGATAACAGATGCTCCAAATTCGAACAATGCCTGTGACTTTGTGTGTTTTAATTGTTTAAACTTAAATATTATTAATTTATTCACTTGATATGATATATAACTGCAGTTTTCACCTGATGAGATGCAATAAAATGTCAGGCAAAACATCATGCAACTGTGTGTGTCATTAATTTCATCGAGTGTCTAGCTGTATTTTGTATTTATTTAGATTTCAGATCAAATGTATGAGATACCTTTCTTGCCAAGCTTTGCTGACTTGACCAAGGCCTCGTGCGCTGACATCTGCGTGTTTTCTGCTGCGATGTCATAGATTTCAGCGGACAGTTCCCCCATTGTGGTTGCTGGCAAAGAACTTCCTGTAATATGAACATGGAAAAATGAACAATAACCGGACCACAGGTTATAATGCTGTAACAGCCCTCTCTCTTTTACCCTCATGTATAGATATACATCACACTGGAGGGTAAGGCAAGAGGTAGACTATGATACAAGTGGGATGATAACATCAGGAGATGGATGAACAGCAGCCTAGCAGAATGTACAAGACAGCAGACAGTGTTGGAGATCCATTGCAACCAACCTTTATTGTGGAGACAGCACCTGATTGATTGATATATAGATTTTCCAGTTACAACTATATTATTAAATTTTCTAATCACTTGTTCACTGTCCACGATTCTGCACCATACAGCAATATTAAACACATGTACTTATGTGTGCGCAAACAAACACATAAACAGATATGAGCTACAGTGACATAATAGTTAGTGTGTCGGTCTACTAAAACAAAGTCTGGATTCAACTCCCCTAGAGAGGCAGGATTAAGTTTTCCGACCAACACAACTCTAGGTTAACCCAGCCTCATAAAAATTAGTGAGTGAGTTAGATGCATGCCCATTACAGAACACTGCATGAGGAAGGGAAATGGCCATCCACCTCACGTGCCATGGCTTAGAATATGGTAAGGCCTAATACTTCACATTTCAGTGGCAGTATCTGCTAAGGGACTGATGTGTTTGTCCATCAAGTATGATGATGACCATTCATGTCATCTAGTGGGCTTGAAAGTATGGAGCCGTGAGTTCTAAGATGGCTGGCAAGGCCTATTTTGGCTCAAAATGTTCTTTGCCAATGTAGGCAAAGAATGCGTGACGTTCCAGGAGGATCTCCTATGGTGGCTTTTTTTTTATAGTCTTTTTTTTCCACAGCTCTGTTTGCTTCGCAAGTGACTACCCCCTTGCGTAATGAATTTCGGTCATTGGCAACAGTTTCCCATGTGCTGTGATGAATTCCAAAAGATTTTAGCACTATCTTCAGCGTGTTTATGAAGTATTTCCTCAGGCCGCCTTGGAAGCATATACCACAATGCAACTCACGGTACAAAAGAATATGTTTAGGGAGCCTGTGATCTGGCATGCGAGTCAGATGACCAGCCCAGTGAATCTGATTCTTCATTAGTAGAGCGTGGATACTGGGCACGGAAGCTCTTTCTAAGAAATAAGTGTCTGGGATCTTATCTTGCCATTTGGTCTTCAGGAGCTTCCTAAGGCAGACTGTGAAAGTGGTTTAATCCTAGCATGTCGCTGGTAAAGTCCAAGCTAAAGTCTACCCACTCACAAACACACGGAATGAGAGAGCGATGGCCATTACACTACTGCAGATCCCATTATAAACAAGGCAATAAACGTACATAACAAAATAGGATAGTCAAAAACAGTGAAACAAAACTGAAACATGTTGGGATCCTGGAGGAAAACCAACAAACACATTTCTCTTCGTCTGCCTTTGCTTTTTCTGCTGATCTTTCCAGTTTAATTTTCATTAATCTTCTCCAGGCAATCATTGTTAGCTAATCTGGCAATCCAAGAAACCACATCTCTGTTGTCTCCAAGCTTTTGTAATATCTACAAATATTTGTTGAAAACAATAGACTCTTTTAATTAAACTAGCACTTCATTGACAAGCTGTGCAGCAGATACAACATAAATCTAAGAAAGTAACAAGTAAATATACTCATTTTAATTAAAGAAGCGTTCTGTTTAAAAGGGTTTCTTCTTCTGCGTTCGTCCGGAATGTTTTGGACGTAACTGCATTGTGCCTGTTTACACGGCCTCTGAAACTCCTCATCCATTCTGCATTTATTAATAAATAAGCCATCACAATTTGCATGCTCTCCTCATGCATTATTCCTGCAATTTACATTTTTCAAAGCTGCTGCTTAAAAATTGAGAAAATCCGGCAAATTCCGGCAGTTAAAGCTTTCATTCCAGAAGAAATCAAATCAAATCAATCAAGCATGAATGTTTAAACTGACCTTTGCAGTCAAGAACTTGCTGTGCGAGCTTGATGGGGTCAAGGCCGAGAAGGTGAAGGCTGGAATCTTGCTCCAATGAGCTTTTCATTTCCTCTACACTCAACCAGAATCCATCGGCCTGCACGTGTAAATTCTTTTTTTAAAGTAAAATTAAAAGAAAAAATAAATGGGTGAGTGAGTGAGTGAGAGAGAGTAAGTTAGGGGATTAGAAAAGAACAGAATGGGTGAGAGAGAGAGAGGGGGGGGGGGGAAGAGAGAGAGAGAGAGGGGGGGGGGGGAGAGAGAGAGAGAGGGAGAGAGAGAGAAAGTAAAGGGATTAGAGAAGTACTGAATGGGTGAGTGGGTGAGAGAGAGAGAGAGAGAGAAAGAGAGAGAGAGAGAGAGAGAGAGAGAGAGAGAGAGAGAGAGAGAGAGAGAGAAAGTAAAGGGATTAGAGAAGTACAGAATGGGGGAGAGAGAGAGAGAGAGAGAAAGAGAAAGAGAGAGAGCGTTAGAGAGAGAAAGAAAGAGAGAGAGAGAGAGAGAGAGAGAGAGAGAGAGAGAGAGAGAGAGAGAGAGAGAGAGAAAGAAAGAGAGAGAGAGGGGGGAGGAGAGAGAGGGAGAAAGAGAGAGAGGGGGGAGGAGAGAGAGAGAGAGAGAGAGAGAGAGAGAGAGAGAGAGAGAGAGAGAGAGAGAGAGAGAGAGAGGGGGGGGGGTGATTATAGGAGAACAGAGTGACAGTGTATGAGAATGAAGGACAGGAAGATTGAGTGACTGTAAGTCAATGAGAGAGGTATAGATGGAGTGAGTGACAGTGAGTTAATGTGTCAGTCACTGAGTGTGTAAGACAAACATGAATGGAGTCAGTGATTTCTTGAGTAGAGGAGATATGGATGGAGTAAATGAGTAAGGGAGATATGGACAGAGTAAATGAGTTAGTTAGTTGGTTAGTCGCGGTTCCAACTTCATGGCAACGGGTCGTCCCCAATATGCTCTGTTCCTGTGCCAGTGAATATCACACAAAATGCTCATCATTGCCCATGTGAAAAGTGGAACAGACAGGAGTCTCGGTAAGCCAACAGCCCGCACAGGTACACTGTGCATAATGCTGCCGTCAGAAATTGCCAAGACAAAAGTCCTCCACGGAAAATACAGTTCAACGTTGATGGAAGTGGCAGTCACCAGAAAGACTTCATTAACCCGGGTTTTATCCCATATGGTTCGGTCTTTTTCTGCAGGGTGACCCACCGAAAGCGCAGCACAAAGCACAAAGTCTGTAGCTCCAATGACAACTCTCAGGAGTCTCTTGAGAAAATGCACCCATGAACCGAAAAGGCAAACCAGTTAATTCAGCAATATCCGGCTGCCATTGTTCCGAACATGCAGTTAACACTACAAAGTAAATGTGTAAGGGAGACATGGATGGAGTGAGTGAATGAGTAAGGAAGACATGGATGGAGTGAGTGAATGAGTGAGGGAGACATGGGGGAGTGCGTGAATGAATAAGAGAGAGTAAGAGAGAGAGAGGGAAGTAACTGGGTGGACCTAAGCATATAGGACACCCATGAAATAAGGTAGAGGAAAAGTAATGTTTGCATATTATCAAGGTGGACTGGAGTGAAGCTTTTCATTTCCTTTAAACAGCTAGAAATCACAGAGTGAGTGAGGGAGTGAGTGTGTGAGAGAGGGAGGAAGTAAGTTAGAGAGTGACTGGGTGAATGGTAGGGAGTGAACGAGCAATGGAAGGAAAGAGTGTGTAAGAGGAAGTGTAGGAAGTGAGTGAGTGAGTGAGTGAAGGAGTGGGTCAGGAAAGAACAAAGTGAGGGAGGGAGAGACAGAGTGAGGAAGTAAACGAGTGTGTGACATGTGGATTGCTTTCTTGTTTGAAATGATCATTTTTACTGAACATGAATTACCTCCATAAGTGTCTCATTCTCCTACCGTAGATAACACAAGGAAAACTGTAACACTGTACACAAACTCTGAACACTGGCCAGAGTCCCAATGTCTGCATACCAGAATAACACATGCTATATACACTCCTTCTGTGAGTAGGTTTTCTCAATCTTACAATTTTCCACAAGCAACAGCCATTTAAGCCTATTCTTCTGCATATCCAACTGTCAAGAGATAATTAATGTGTGCAATGAGTTGAGTTGAGTTAAAATCACAGTTATCAAGACATTCCCACTTTTCAACAGCCACCGAAGAGTCTCACTACTAATGGTACCAGTATTCATCTGATAATGTGTCTGTCTTGCCTTTCCATCTGAATACTGATTGTCAGTTAGGCAGAGAAGTAAATACCTGGATGGCTTGGCCACATGGCATGGTCGAGACAGAAACACGGAGCTGATTCACGACTCATGTGATCGAGTGAGAAGGCGAATCATGACTGCCCATGCTTATTGGATTGGCACATGATGAATTAATGTTTTCCATCTTGCAAAAGGCTACCTTCGCCATGGTGATTCTTGTTATAATCTCTTCAAGGCATGTCCCATCAGATGTTATGACTGTTCCAAGATAGTTGTACCGATTCACTTGTTGAAGAAGATTCCCATTTACTTGTATATTACATTCTGGTATTTCGTTCTTCCTAGTGACGACCATAATCTGTGTCTTTTTACAATTTAATTCTAACGCTAGTTGTTGACTGTGTGCAATAACCGCATCTACTAAGTGTTGTAGATCCTCCTACTCATTGTCTGCAATTAATGTTGTTGTATCATCCACATATCTAATGTTATTGATGTTACATCCCCAATGGTGATAACTTTCATATGTTCTACATTTCTGAAAATATTTTCAGTGTATAAGGAAAAAAGATCTGGAGACATTACACATCCTTGTCATACGCTTCTCTTAATAGGCTGATATTAACCTATTTCATAATCAATCTTTAAGGCAACTAAATTTGTAGATCTGCAAGCATCTTCATTATGTACTGTCAACATACTTCAGCCCAATGCCTAATAGGACTATGGTACATAAACCTGGCACTTTGTTGTCTTGACAGACGATAGTTTGTTACACTGTGGTTTAAAAAAAAGGCATAATAAACTCTCCATAGCATAAAGCCTGAGCTGAATTGTAGAGACCATGCGTTGCCCATGCAGCATGATCCCTCCTCTCAACCTGACTAGTTTACTCGACAGGAAACATAACGCTAATATATCAAGAACAAGAAAAGCTGCAGAAGCTGCCGGATCAGTAAAGCAATGCTCTATGTGTCCGCCTGTTGAAGCTTCAATCCAAGACCAGTTGCCAACCAAAGCATGGAGCCTCGTCTGTTCTGCGTTGACATTTAGTCTTTAGGCTGCATTTCCTCGCACCAGTATAAAACTTGTACCCTCCCAATTGTGCAGCTTCAACTGAAGCCATTGGCACAATAAGGGGTGTCAAGTTTGGTGGGTGCCATCCAACATTTGATGTTTAGAAACAGCAGGTAGTACTGACTTCTGTCATACAGTAGCTCAGTCACATCTAACTAAGACCTAACTAACAACACTGGGTGCTAATAGAAAGCAGGTAGTACTGTCTGCTGTCACATTCACACTTTCTCCTGCATTATCACACTCGACAGACGGTGAAGAGAGCAAAACCCTGCCGCTGTCAATGCAGAGGTTAACGCGCTCATCTATGAACACTCAGATAGCCCCGAAGTGCTCATCTATACAGATGGATCTGTTGTAAAGCAGCAGAGAAGTGCGTGGGCATTTACAGCCCATTCAGCGGGCCGAACCGTTCAAGAATCCAGTGGTGCCCACTCTATGACCACGAGCAGCATGACGATGGAGGTGATGGCAGTTACACAGGCTTTCATATGGCTGGAATCACAGCATTATACCAACGTGTGTGTACTAAGTGATTCAATGAGCATGATTCAGAAGGTCGAAGCTGGATCTGTACGTAGACAGTGGACTGAATTGCTGCGGAAGTCTGTTGTCCGTGAAGTCACCTTCATCTTCGTCCCGGGACATGCGGGAGTCGAGGGAAATGAACGAGCTGACAAACTGGCTGGCTCTGCACCCCCTGTAGATGGCCAGCCCATGGATCGTGCCGATGTTATTAACGTCCTTAAAGATTTGGCGAGAACAGAGGATTTTGACGTCAGTGATTCCACATCGCTGTCCAGGATGAAAGACCTGGGAGTAAGAATCGGCACGGCCAGACGCGAGAGGTACATCGGGAAAACAAAGTGCCTCGTCAACCAACACAGAACTGGCACTATTAGCCACCGGACGCTGATGCATATGCTGGGGGAGGATCTGAGCACCTATGGACATGTCCGGAGTGCAACGAAGATACCCCAACTGATAACTAATAACATCTGACTATGACCTGACTAACATGGTACATAAACACGTAATAAAATGACATACTTTAATGTTGTCAGAGTTGACTGTGGCATAGAAGAACACGTACAGCCTCGTAGGAGCATTTGCAAACCGAATGAACTGGTAGCGAAGTAATCCCTTGAGATTTGATTTCTCCCCTGATAACTGCAAGATTTTATCAATTATTGAACATGCCCAATGTGAGACAAATATAATAATATATTATACTGCAATTGTAATTGTGGTGGCAAAGGGCAATATAGAGAAAAACATCTTAACATCAAGAATATACAACCATATCTATGGAAAACAATCTTCTGTATGTATGTACAATAGATATTGTGTAATATTTTCTAAAGTATGGACAATGAATAAACAGGATGACAAACATAAAACAGGGATTTACAGCATAAGATGTTTATTTTCTAAAAATCAGTGTTCGTTTGTCGTATTCTGCTCTTTATCTCTGTGATGTTATAATGTGCCTTGATTCTTACATTTGTGTACTTGTCCAAGAGTTAACACCATGGACTATATAGCTGCACATTTAAGCTTGGACTGTTTTATCGATACAACCGTTGCTTCTGTCTTTCTATTATTCAAGCCAAGACCCATGTTTTAAAACACTTGTTATGACCGCTGTATCTATCCGGAGGTCTGCATGACTGAGGGGCTTAATGCGTTTGCACTTTTGGCACGCTGGCGGAGATCGTTCCCTACACCAGCCAGTTGGGCTTCTCATTCAGAAAGCAATGACATTCTACTGAACGTAAAACTGCCTAGTACAGTGGTAGAAATATCCAGGAGTCTGGTCGCCACAGTGCCTGGACATTTGAACTTGGCACCTGAGTTTTCAAGTTTTCTTAATCTGTATGTGCAAAAACATTATTTTGGCTCCTGAGAAGAAGGGGCTGCCTCCTGAATTATGTTTATTTTTTTCTACCTCTAGCCTAGTAAATGAATCTGGAGTTTGGGTTGATCACGACATTCTGCACAGGATAAGCAACATTTTTTTTTACTGTATCTACCATTTTCTGTGGTTGCTAACTTATTGCTATCAAGACGGTGTCATCAGCATAACGTAGGCGAAAGTTATTCATAATGATTACAACCTGCAACCACAATCCCTGGAATATATTGTATAATAGATCTAATTACTTAACCACTCAAACAAATCAGGGAACAGTACAACATTTAGGTTATTAATACTGCTATGTTGTTTTTGTCAGGCGTCTTGGGGAGGGGTTACTGAAGTTCCAGTCCTGTGACAAGCACCTTTACTCCAATTCCATCCACTGCTATTAATTAGTATTATTACATTGCTTGATTAACTTAATTTATTTTAATAATTTTCTTTCTGTGGAGATACTCACCATTCAATTTTCACATCAGAATCACTCATATCAAATGTTTCTTTCAACTAAACTTGACACAATGTTTAAAATATGTTGATTTTGTATTCTAACTAATCACCATCATCATCAAGTGCCCTGCCGGCTGGCGTAGGCGTTCTTGGCTCTCCACAGATCTCGGTCTTTGGTATTCTGGATCAACTCTGCTGATGATATTCCTCCATGCCACCGTTGCAATCCATCCAGCATCATTTCTCTTGGTCTGCCTCTGCCTCTCTTCCCCTCGATCTTTCCAGTTGTCATGATGTTCTCCAATGCCTCTCTTCTCATCACATGACCGAAGAAAGCTGTTTGCCTCTTTCTTATTGTTGTATAAATTGTTCTAGTTTCATTAGCCTGTTTCAGGCAATTGTTGTTAGTTACTCTGGCAGCCCAAGGAATCTGCAAGATTCGTCTCAAGAACCACATCTCTGTTGCTTCCAATTTCTTCTTAATTTATTCATTTACATTCCAAGTTTCACTACTATACAGCAAAACTGGATCTACATAGCATTTAAGCACGCTCTTCCTTACATTTAGTGATAATGACTTATTGCATAAGACATAAGATACTCTTCATTTTCTGAAATGTGGCTTTTGCTTGCCCTATTCTGCTCTTAACCTCTATTGTACATCTTCCATCTGATGTTATAAGTGCCCCTGGGTATTTAAAATTATCCACTTGGTTGAGAATTTCCCCTTCTATGTCTATGTCACATTTTGGTGTCCCCATTTTCTTTGATATCACCATTGTTACTGTTTCTTGATATTAAAGGAGAGTCCTTTCTGTGCACTCTCTGTTACTACAATGTCCCAACAATTGTTGCATGTCTGTTGCATTACCCGCCACCAATACTGTGTCATCTGCATAGCGTATATAATTTATATTAGAACCTCTGATTAGTATTCCTGAAGTTTCTTTGATCTACCTCATTATTACTTCACTACATAGGAAAGGCCGGCTTCGTGGCTTAGAGGTTAGCGACTTTTCTCCGTAATCTTGTATACTCTCGTAGGTAACGTGATGACGGTGAGAATCAGCAGTGGTTCGAATCGCATCTGTAACTTATGGGGTATGTGAGCCGGCCACTCAGAAAGCAATGGCAAACTACTGAGTGTAATCTTGCCAAGAAATCAACATACAGCTGAAAGATGCTGGTGTTGACAGCGATGTCCTGTAAAGGATATGCAAAAAAAAATAATAAATATATATATATATATATATATATATATATATATATATATATATATATATATATATATATATAGGGAGAGAGATCCAGTGACAAGACACACCCCTTCCGTACTCCTAGCTTTATCTGTTCTTACCAATACTAAAGTAAATTATTTTATTCTAATTATATTTTTGTTGCACTCACTGGCTTTGAACACAAGCGTAGTCCATACACACTATTTATAGCAGTGATGGGCTGAATTTTGCATGTGGATTAGCTTTCCCTATTAACAGTGTCCCTCGCCATCAGGCGAACCCACTCCGATTTCAGAGGTATTCTAATAATTTAATTTTTAACTTCCGTGGAGCTACCCACCATTCAACTTTCACATCAGATTTACTAATTTCAAATGTTTATTTCAACCCTAACTAATATTAATAATAATATGTTAAGAAAACCAGAGTGAAAATTACCTACACAACAAACTTGTATTCGTAATATTTTCAATATCTGTCATCATAACAATAACATCTTACTTTACTTACCTGTTCAATAATCTTAACGGCCAATCCTCGGAGGGTAAAGTGACTATGCTGGTCACATCTTTCTTCAAAAGGTAACCACAGACCCCTGTCTTTAAAATCCGTGAGATAAAACTTATTATCTTCATTCCCGATTAGAAGGCAAACGTACTCCTTCGTACCAACCTCAGTCATTGTTACTTGGTAAATTTAAGCTTACTCACACATAAAAATACATCAATTTAAAAGTTAACTCTTGTAAAAAGATAAGAATCAAGAAGCCCGAACTCCGAACGGAACAACAACAAGCTCAAACAGTGTTATTTGTTATCATTTCTGAGTCGCACAATCACAAACTAGCGATAAACAGTTAACACAATTAGTGAATTACTAAATAAACTAAGGCAAACGTAGCAGCAGACTCTGGTATTTGTCTAAATCTGCGTGGAACTGTTGAGACATGGAAGAAACGGTGTCAAACTGGAGGACATGTCTCGATCTCGTTAAAGTTAGTTCGTCGCCTGCTTCTGTTCCCAATAATATCTGGTTTCGATTTTTCATGGATTTTCTCCGCAGACGTGAATCATTGGCTCACAGCACGGAACCGTACTCTTCCTCTTCGTGCAGAAGAGCATGATTCAGCTGTTATCTGTTATCTGTTAGGGTGGATGTCAACATGATTTAATGGCTGAATGGATAAGAAATTGTTCTTAAACATCCGGTGTGCTGAGGTAGCAGGTTCAAACCTTACACCGGTCATTTGGACTTAAAAGGTGACTTCTCGTCCTTGACTTGGGGACATAAATTACATGCACCTCTGAAGTTGGGGTGGATTCGCATGAGGGCGAGGGACACTGGTAATAGTGAAAGCTAATCCACATGTAACAAATTAAGAAGAAATTAGAAGCAACAGAGATGTGGTCCCTGAGACGAAATTTGCGAATTCCTTGGACTGCCAGGGTAACTAACAACGACTGCCTGAAACAGGCTAATGAAACTAGGACAATAAGAAAGAGACAAACGGCTTTGTTCTGTCATGCGATGAGAAGAGATGCATTGGAGAACATCGTGACAACTGGAAAGATTGAGGGGCAGAGGCAGACCAAGAGAAATGATGCTGGATGGATTGAGACGGTGGCATGGAGGAATATCATCAACAGAGTTGAGTTGAGTTGAGTTAAGAACCGACATCACTGCACTCAGGACATTCCCATACGTGCTCCGTCCCCTCGTTCAACAGCCAGCGAAGAGTCATACTACTAATCGTTCCCACCTGCTATCTGATTAAAAGTTCTCCTGGTTTTCCCTCTCAGTTTTGAGATTCTTCCAGAACCCCTGCCGATCCCCCGCAATCTCATTCTTTCCACATATGGGTTCTCAATCTGTTCCTCCGCCTTCTCCACCTGGTCCCACAAGCGCACGACCACCTCCCCCCTTGTCCATAGGCAAATATCCACCAAGAGGTGCCTTCCCTGCTAGCCTATCAGCCTGTTCATTCCCCGTACACCCGCATGGCCAGGGCAAAATATCCACATACAATTCTCACGATCTGTGACCTCTGAAGCGACGAGAGCCATTCCACACGAAACATTCCTTTCTCCACCTTGCTAAGCATACTCTTTGAATCCGTAATGAATACAACGTGTGTTGCAGTAGTCTCCTCTAGCCACCGGAATGCCGCTGTTAATGCCTCCACCTCCATTCTCATGCTGGAGGTCGTAGTCTCATATGCCAGACTCTCCTTTTTCAAGACTCGCCCATTAGCCTTTGCAATAAAGCCCCAGCCACTACGTCTGTTTCTCACCACTGACCCATCGGTGTAGATGACTATGTCACCTTGATGTGTGTTGCTCTGGATCAGCTGTTGCACTTCAAACTCAGTGCGGCCCGCTGCCCATTCTCTGCACTCACGACCCAGTGTTATTATTACATTGTGCCAGTCCGTCATGTCTTCCGGAACTTCAACCCACTCTCTTTCACGATTGATGGTCTCTAGATCACACACCTGACTTATAGAAAGTTCTGCCTGTGCCATCCAGAACCTGCCTCGTCTTAGTCTATGACCCTTAACCATATCCATTGCTGCATGCAGCGGGTGATCCCTGTCTGCGGCAACTCTCAGGTATCATTTGGCCTGAAGGACCCTATGCCTATCCGTCATTGTTGGTAGCGCCACGATATGCTTCATGCATATAATTGGTGTGTCCTTTGTGCACCCCAGGATTAATCGCATGGCAGCATTCTGTATGCGCTCCAACCTTTCAAGCTGGCTCTTTGATACTGTCAGCAGCCCCAAACCATACTCAATGACAGAAATTATTAATTGCTGAAAGAGCCTGTACAGCAGGGATGGCCAACCTTTTCAGGAGGCGGGCCAAATTTCAGAAATAATATTTCCTGCCGGGCCACGCATCTAATTTTTTTGTTTAATTAAAGTAAACAAGCAAGCGTGCTACAGCTTCGACCACATCGTTGTTTCCCATTCCGCGGGCAGCAGCATGACTACTGGCGGGCCGTATGCGGCCCGCGGGCTTCGTATTGGCCACCCCTGCTGTACAGCATCCTCTGATCTACCCCGGTTGCTGCCATAGTCCTCAATGCATTAAGTCACCTACCAGCCTTCACTACCAAAGCCTCTACATGATCCTTAAAAGACAAACACCTGTCAAAGGTGATACCCAAGTACTTCAATTTACTCTCTCGACTAAGAGGACATCCATTCAACATAATACCTGGGAGGTCTGCCTTGACGATCCGGTTATCCAAGGAGTACCACACAACTGATGCCTTGTCTGGGTTTATAATGGCCCCTGCGTCCCTGCACCACTCCGCCACTCTGTTTACCGCCACCTGTAAGTCTTTCGCCAAACTGGCCCTGTCTCTGCCCTGTCTGTACACCAGCGCATCATCTGCAAATGTCAAGATTCTACCCACACCTGGTGACTCAATAGCTGCAATTTTGCTGTTGTAGACATTAAAGAGCACCGGGTACACGGCAGAACCCTGCGGCAACCCAGGTGTAATAGTACAGGGGTCAGAAATCCAGGAACCCATGCGCAGTGCAACCTTACGCTCATAAAGGACTGCCGCAACCCATCTAACAAGGCAAGAGCAGACCTCCATGTCCAACAGTGTGTGTATTAACCGATCATACCTAACCCTGTTATACGCATCCTCCACTATCATCAACAGAGTGGATCCAGAACCCCCAAAGACCGAGATCTGTGGAGAGTCATGAACGCCTGCGCCAGTTGGCAGGGCGTTTGGTAAAACATCAATCCAAATAGATCCTACACTGTTGTTTGCATGTGGTTTCTGGGCAAAAATGCAACGAATACCATGACCGGACAGAAAAACTAATGAGAACGTTCAAGAAAGAAATTAAAACTATAAATTCATTAAAGGAATTAGACATGGTGAAGACATTTTTTGGCACAGTATGGAGAGCCAGATGAAATCACAATAGAAGAATTAGAAGTGTTGGGAGAATTTGGAGTAGATATATTAACCAAAATGTTGAATGAGATTTACAGTAGTGGATATTTACCCAGTGATATGCTGAAATCTGTATTTATAGTTATACCAAAAAGACCAGGAGCAATTGATTGTGAAGATTGTCGTACAATAAACCTCATAAACCATATCACTAAGCTTCAACTCAGAATCATAATGAGAAGAAACAAAAATAAAATAAACATGGAAATTAATGAAGAACAGTATGGATTTGTGGAAGGAAAGGGCACAAACAGTGCAATTTATACATTACGGACACTAATACTAGTACGACAGGGGTGTGTCTTGTCACCAGATCTTTTCTCCCTGTATAGCGAAGTAATAATGAGAGAGATCAAAGAGATGCCAGGAATACTAGTTGGAGGTTATAATATAAATAATATACGCTATGCAGATGACACAGTATTGGTGGCGGATAATTCAACAGACCTACAGACTACAGCAATTATTAGACGTTGTAGTAACAGAGAGTGCAAGGAAAGGACTCACCTTGAATATCAAGAAAACAGTAACAATGGTAATATCAAAGAAAATGGTGACACCAAAATGTGACATAGAAATAGAAGGAAAAATCCTTAACCAAGTGGATAATTTTAGATACCTAGGAGCATTTATAACATCAGATGGAAGATGTACAACAGAGATTAGGAGCAGAATAGGGCAGGCAAAAGCAGCATTTCAGAAAATGAAGAGTATCTTGTGCAATAAGTCACTATCACTGAATGTAAGAAAGAGAGTGCTGAAATGCTATATAGAACCAGTTTTGCTGTATGGCAGTGAATCTTGGAATGTAAATGAACAAAGTAAGAAGAAATTAGAAGCAACAGAGATGTGGTTCCTGAGACGAATATTGCGAATTCCTTGGACTGCCAGAGTAACTAACGACGACTGCCTGAAACAGGCTAATGAAACTAGAACATTATATACAACAATAAGACAGAGACAAACATCGTTCTTCGGTCACGTGATGAGAAGAGAGGCATTGGAGAACATCGTAACAATTGGAAAGATCGAGGGGAAGAGAGGCAGAGGCAGCCAAGAGAAATGATGCTGGATGGATTGAGATGGTGGCATGGAGGAATATCAGCAGCAGAGTTGATCCAGAAAACCAAAGACCGAGATCTGTGGGGAGCCATGAACGCCTACGCCAGCTGGTACGGAACTTGATGATGATGATGATGATGGAGAGGAATAAACTAGAACACTTAGTTACAATTAGCAAAATTGGTGTGAGAAGAACAAGGGGAAGACAGAGATAAATGTTTGGATGGCTTAGATATAAGTTGTTTGTTTTGTTGATCGTTACTGGTCAACATATCAACCACCCCCCCCCCACCCACACTCACGGTTTTCGCTTTTTAAGGGCATGAGTTCATCATCATCATCATCATCATCATCATCATCATCATCATCATCATCATCATCATCATCATCATCATCATCATTAAGTGCCATGCCGAAAGTATTTGGGAGGGGGGGGGGAGGTCATGATTCTCCATCTCACACGGCCACCAGAGTCTCGAATCAGGTCTGTGTTCTTGTCCCGACCATTCCATGCTGCCAGATCATTAAGGTGTGTATCCCTTTGTCTTCCCCTGTCTCTCTTCCTGGGTCTCCTCAATTACGTGTTGAACAATTATGTGACGACATTTAGTCACAACAACACTACATCTGTGAGAAGTTCCCCCTTAAATAACCGCCAGACGCTCTCAGGCCCACAACATGCCTCCCCCAGAACACCCTAGGCCAGACCTTGACGAGCGCATTTACTCGAACTATCCCGGCACACGGATCTCGGCTCCAGAATCTCGAGGCAGCGTGCATGTGGATTTACCACCCGTAAGACACTCCACCCCAGAAAGTAGCTCAATATATGGTAACTTGAGTGGCACTGTACCGGCCGATGAAAACGAGTACGATGCTATAGCCACTCCTTCAGCTTCTCCAAGCTCTGGACAAAAGTGGTGATGAACAATTTGTCTATGATGAACATTTACGCCCAGGTCAACAATCAATTCTAGGTTACTCAACTCTAGAAGATAAAGATCCGGTCCTATCCTAAGATGTTTTCTTTGACGGTCAGTAAGTATTTTGGCTGGACGATGATAACTTTCATCATGCCTTTGTCAAATACAAGGATCTGGCAATGATTATGTTTTACGATCCACTCGACCCCCAAACTGACGCACCCAAAGCCAATTTCATGAAAGAGGCAAGACATCAAGACAGTGATCAATTTGCGGCAGTGGACTGCCAGCCATATTCCGATCTATGTAAGAGCCTGGTTATAAAAATCCCTCCAATGTTCAGAATCTACTCCTTGGGGAAAGTTCTGGGCGCCATTCGAGTAACGAGCATGTTCGATGACAAGTCCTTGATACAACATCTGGAAATTCTGAATGAAACTCTGGTTACAACTTCCAGGCGAACCTCTGATGCACCCAAGCTGCCGGTTACAAAATCTAAATGCACTTTAGCTAGAATATTTAGCTTCAAAAACACAAGGCTAATTTATAAATTCCACCTTGTCCATGGACATACGGCAGTAGTCATGTGTGTTGTCCTGGTTGTCAGTGTGTAATTTGGTCACATGTCGTACTGCAGAGCTCAACGTATATAGTTAACCAGTCGTCACTGCTTCGTTTGGTGCTTAACTATCGACCGGCGAGAGTTGTGTAGCTCATTGTGTGGTGACTTTAACTATGCACTTACTATTACAAAAACACAAGGCTAATTCATAAATTCCACCTTATCTATTGACATAAGGCAGATTATCCTGATTGTCAGTGTGTATTTTGGTCATATGTCGTACTGCAGAGCTCAACATATATAGTTTAGTGTACTGATTATCAGATTACTGTTGTTGTCACTGCTTCCTTTGGTGACGAGGGTTAGGTTTCCATGGTGTGGTGACTTTCACTATGTACATACAATTTGATAGATGTTTTATTACATTGGTTTTGTTCCCTGTATACATGTATATTCTGTGTTCGCCAGGAATGAGGCGCTGGAATCTCTTGCCCCCGGGTAGATTGGGCCCGTTAGCTAATAAAGCGGCCAATCTAGGAGATGGAAAACTCTGATTATAAACCCCTAAGTTTAAGGTGGACCGACGTGCCGAGGACTGAATGGCCACGGGTGAGTTGGTCGTGAACGTGGAACGTCTGGTATGCGGGCGGGGCGGCGCCAGGCGTATGGACTCCTGAGGGACATCCCCTGCCCCTTCCCTAGTAAGCAGGCAATGCTAGGGTGACCGTTTATTTCCTGCAATATCCAAACTTTGCCTATGGATTTATTTAAACACGGGAATCGTCGCCGGAGCTACGGAGCACGTGCTCTGCGCTTGACACATCTTTCAGCGGCTAGCGAAGAGAGGGTGAGGAAGAGAAGGCGAGGAAATGGTGTGAGAAGAAGGCATAGAAATAGGAGGGCAGGCGCCAGGAGAACAAGACGAAAAGTGGAGAGACTAGGTTTCAACCATGTAAGAGTGGGATACTGGAACTGTCGTAGTGCCAAGCAGAGAGGTCCTGTATTGGAGAAACTATTATGTGATTTTGATGTCCTCATGCTCCAGGAGTTAAATACAGATAAATACCATTGCCCTGGGTACGTCAGTTATATAAACCCCACTGGGCAGAAGAGACATGGGCAAGGTCTGCTGGTGAAGAGAGGAGTAAAGCATGTGGCACTTGACTTGAGCCAGTGGAATCACAGTGCAAGGGAGGTCCAGGGTATACAAATGGAGATTGGTGGCTTAAGTTGGAACATCATAAATGTATATGCCACAGTGGACTGTTTTGTCAGAAAGGAACAATGGGACTGGCTTAAGGAATTAGAGGACTTACCAGGTGATAGGCTACTCATATGTGGAGACTTCAATGCGAGAAACAGAGATTGGGACAGTAGTGGAGAAAATCGACAAGGAATTGCACTTGCGGATGCCATGGTGGACTCCGAGGTGGTCTGCATAAATGATGGTAGGCCGACTAGAATGGCAATGAGGCCTGGCGATGCGGATACTGCTATTGATTTGGCACTTGTCTCCCAGTCATCAGTCCTTGATGTAAGGTGGACTGTTTTGAATGACCATGGGAGTGATCACATGCCATGCTCAGTCCTGATCTCTAAGTCCAGGAAAGTTAAGGCTGGGAGAGCGCGCAAGACCTTTCGGTATGAGCGGAGCGACAGCCTTCTTGGACGCCTCAGACATGGGGCATGCAACAGGACTGTTAAAACTCCTTTTTTGCAGCCCCCATGGTGGACCCCAGAAGTAGACAATGCGTGGAAAGCAAAGAGAGCTGCAGTGAAGCAGCTAAGGAAATTGCGACAGACACCCCTAAGCTCACGAGAGGAAGTGGACATAGCGGAAAATGACAAGAAAGACAAGGTGGAGGCTTTCAAGCGATGTGCTGCAGAGGCCAAGAAAGTAAAATGGGAGTGTTTTATGAAGGACATTGGAGGTGATAAAACACTGCATAAATTCTGGAAACTGTACAGACAAATGCAAAGAAAAGATCGGCCTATGACAGTGGGAACAATTTATAAAGAGGATGGGGTACGCTTGACAACAGACAAGGAGAAAGGGGAGGCGTTTCTCCAGAGATTTTTAGAGCAGACCAATCATAGTGATGCGGATACCAGGGATGCAGTTAGAGTGGAATTATCTGGCACAATAGAGAATATGCCTTACGAAGACATCGTACTGTTTGAAGATGTTAAACATATTTTGCAGAAGGCAAAAGACACGGCACCAGGGCCTGACAGTGTTAGGTATGGCCACATGAAGGCTTTGAGCGATGTGGACCTGAAGGAGATGGCTGGCTGCTTTAATCAGAGCATTAGGACAGCGTCAGTACCGCAGGATTGGCTGCATAGCTATCTCATCCCTCTCCCAAAACCATACAAGGATCATTCAAAGCTTGCAGGCTTTAGGATCATCACCCTTCAAAATACATTTGGGAAGGTTTTAGAGAAGATAGTCGCTGTTAAGCTGCAGGATTTTTTGGAAAGGGGGAAGCTTCTTCCAAGAGGCCTGGGGAGCTACAGGCCAGGAAAAGATACCTGGTCGAATGCAGCCACCTTTGCCTTTGACGTTTATGAGGGGTTCCAGAGTAGACAGGAAACGATGGCGGCAGCGCTTGATCTCGAAGATGCGTACAATAGAGTTCGCTATGATATTTTGATGACCGCACTTATGGAGAAGGGGGTCAATCCCTGGTTGGTGAACTGGATAGCAGCCGTCCTGCATTCTCGTCAAGTTGCTCTCCGTCTAGGCGCATGGACCTCCGAGCCACATATTTTAGCCCCGGGACTGCCACAGGGATCTGCTATCTCACCGGTGCTCTTTAATGTGTATACGAGCAAGATTGCATACCTAGAAGCACCAGGGGTTGGAAGGATTCTAACATTTGCAGATGATATTCTTGCATACAGGCAGGGGAGAAATAGGGATCAAACAGCCCAGGAGCTACAGGTGACAGTGGACAAAGTGATTGACTGGTGCACTGAAATGAGTGCTGTCATCAACCCGGAAAAGGCGGCCGTGTTGTGGTGCTCTCTGGACAATAGGATTGTGAGAGATGATACCCCAAGCCTCACGATAGATGGTAGAAGCGTCAACAGAGAGAACAAACTGAAGTATCTGGGAATCACATTTGACAGGAGTCTGTCCTTCAAGGACCATGTGGAGACGGTTGTGACAAGATCGCAAAAGGGACTCAATGCACTTAAAACTATGGCTGCAATGGACATAGAGCAGAGAATGCTCTTCACACTATACCAGCACTTGATCCTCTCAGTGATTGATTATGGACTAGGAATGCTCACTGTCTCAAAGAGTCAGCTGGTGAAATTAGAGCGCATACAGAATGAAGCGATGCGGGTCATTCTGGGATGCACCAGAGACACTCCAGTAGTGTGTATGCGTTACATCCTTGGTCTTCCTACTGTTGCTAGTAGGCACAAGGTGATGCAAGCGAAGGCATACCTCAGAGTAGCTGCAGACACAGATCACCTGTTGCATGAGGCGCTGGACGTAGTTAAGGGTCAGAGACTGATAAGAGGGAAATCATGGATGGCTCAGGCGGAGGATACGATCAGACAGGTGTGCCCCTTGGAGAACATCAGGCGAGGAGAGGAGTGGGTCAGAGTGCCAGCCGTGCAGTCAGACTTGTGCAGAGTTGTAATAACATTGAACCGGGAGTGCAGGGAGTGGCCAGCGGGGGCCACGGAAGTGGAAATTCAGCAACTAATTCATGAAAATTCTCGCTCGGGTGATGTGATTATCTACACGGATGGGTCAGTGTTGAGAGGTAGGAGAAGTGCCTGGGGGTTCTTGGCAAAAACTAATGGTCGGCGTTTGGTGCAGGAGAGCCTGGCGTATGATAACACTACATCTAGCTTAAGAATGGAGGTGGAGGCGGTCAGTGCAGCTTTCCGCTGGATAGAAAACACGATACATACACACATTGTGATTGTAACTGACTCAGAAAGTATGCTGAGAAGGGTGAGAACAGGTAGGCTTCGTGCAGAGTGGCTTGCTTCGCTTCGGAGGTCACGGGTAGTAAGCATCACCTGGATCTTTTCTCCTGGGCATGCCGGTGTGCTGGGGAATGAACAGGCGGACAGATTGGCTGGCTCGGCAAAATTTGGTGGAGTATTGATGCATGACAAGGCAGACGTGGTTGCGGCCTTGTGGGAGCACGTGTACACCTCGGAGGAGCAGATGGAGCACCATGGTCTGGTAAGAATGAGACAACGAGGTGTGATGAGGGGTTCTGGCCGACGCTCGGCGCTCGGAGGAAAGGCGAGACGGACATATAATCAGATTGCTACTGGAACTATTAGTGTTGGAGCTCTTCGCTGGCTACTGAGGATGGAGACGGAGCGCTTATGGGAATGTCCCGAATGCTGTGATGTCGGTTCCTAGATCAATCAATCAATCAATCAAATCTTCCCATCAAGCTCGTCAGTTGTCACTAAATTTTCAAGGCAATTTTTCCTCATAACGGGTCCAAAAATCTTGACTGTCTGCGTCTAATTTCCCCAATCAGTCTCCGTTTTTCATTTGTCTCTTGAAGGACTATCTCATTTGATCTTCTGTCCGTCCATGATATTCTCTGCATTTTTCTCAAAAATCACATTTCCACCACCATTAGATGTCTCTCAGCTTGTCTTATAACTGTCCATGTTTCTCACGCATACAACAATATGGGTTCTATATAGCACTTCAACACTCTTTTTCTCACTGCAATTGGCAGCTTTTTGTTGGTAAGTATGTTTCCCATTTTGCAGAAGACCACCTTTGCCATGGTAATTCTTGATCTAATCTCTGCAAGGAGGCCTCTTCCATCAGATGTTACAACTGTTCCGAGATAGTTATACTGATTCATCTGTTTAAGAATATGCCCATTCACTTGGATGCTACAATGTGGCGGTATAGCAGCGGAAGTAGCTTCACTACTGTTTGAAACAAAGCCCAATGATATGCTGGAGGTCAGTACAGTGACACTGAAATACCCTCACAACACAATGCATTGCTGCATCATTCAGCTGCCTAATGTGGCCACACTGTACGCATTATCTTGGATGATAAACACGGCATGCTTTACATCTCTTTCAGAAACAAAGTGTTCATAGGAGGTCAGCTTAGCTCGTTCTTAAACATCCGGTGCGCTGATGCCGAGTTAGTGGGTTTAATCCTTACACTGGACAGTTGGACTACACTGTTGGCTTCTGGTCCTTGACTTGGGGACTTCAATTACAAGTGCCTCTGAAGTCGAGGTGGCTTCGCATGATGGCGAGGGACACTGGTAATAGGGAAAGCTAATCCACACGCACGAAACAGCCCAGTGCATTAGAAGTATTAGCACGTGTATGGGCTAAACTTGAGTTCAAAGCGAGCGAGTGCATTTTAAATAAAAATGTTCTTTTCTTGCAATTTGATCAAATAGTTGACTCCCTTGAAGAATCTACTCGTTCTGATCAAATAGTAGACTCCCTTGAACCATTTACTCGTTCTGATCAAATAGTTGACTCCCTTGAAGAATCTACTCGTTCTGATCAAATAGTTGACTCCCTTGAAGAATCTACTCGTTCTGATCAAATAGTTGACTCCCTTGAAGAATCTACTCGTTCTGATCAAATAGTTGACTCCCCTGAACCATTTACTCGTTCTGATCAAATAGTTGACTCCCTTGAACCATTTACTCGTTCTGATCAAATAGTTGACTCCCTTGAAGAATCTACTCGTTCTGATCAAATAGTTGACTCCCTTGAAGAATCTACTCGTTCTGATCAAATAGTTGACTCCCTTGAAGAATCTACTCGTTCTGATCAAATAGTTGACTCCCTTGAACCATTTACTCGTTCTGATCAAATAGTTGACTCCCTTGAACCATTTACTCGTTCTGATCAAATAGTTGACTCCCTTGAACCATTTACTCGTTCTGATCAAATAGTTGACTCCCTTGAAGAATCTACTCGTTCTGATCAAATAGTTGACTCCCTTGAAGCATCTACTCGTTCTGATCAAATAGTTGACTCCCTTGAAGAATCTACTCGTTCTGATCAAATAGTTGACTCCCCTGAACCATTTACTCGTTCTGATCAAATAGTTGACTCCCTTGAACCATTTACTCGTTCTGATCAAATAGTTGACTCCCTTGAACCATTTACTCGTTCTGATCAAATAGTTGACTCCCTTGAACCATTTACTCGTTCTGATCAAATAGTTGACTCCCTTCAACCATTTACTCGTTCTGATCAAATAGTTGACTCCCTTCAACCATTTACTCGTTCTGATCAAATAGTTGACTCCCTTCAACCATTTACTCGTTCTGATCAAATAGTTGACTCCCTTCAACCATTTACTCGTTCTGATCAAATAGTTGACTCCCTTCAACCATTTACTCGTTCTGATCAAATAGTTGACTCCCTTGAACCATTTACTCGTTCTGATCAAATAGTTGACTCCCTTCAACCATTTACTCGTTCTGATCAAATAGTTGACTCCCTTGAAGAATCTACTCGTTCTGATCAAATAGTTGACTCCCTTCAACCATTTACTCGTTCTGATCAAATAGTTGACTCCCTTGAACCATTTACTCGTTCTGATCAAATAGTTGACTCCCCTGAACCATTTACTCGTTCTGACTCCCTGAGGATATTCAGGAGGTCAGCCTGGTCCAGTGCGTGTCCACTCCCCACAGCAGGCAAGGACGTGAACTTATGCTCTTGTTGTTTCCTCTTATACCGCATACCCTCACTCGAAAATAAAACGGAAGTCTAGGTGTCCCTAGGTGCAGTCCATCTCTATCTTCCTTGGCATATTCATGGAGTCTTTGAGAAAACATACATATGCGAACATCTGTTCTTCCAGGCACGATGACTGGCATCTTAATAAGACGAATAACCAATGTTCATAACTGACATTCGGCTGGCAATCGCATTCACTCTCTAGATCAGTGTTTCCCAACGTGGGGCCCACGCCCCACAGGGGGGCAATTCAATTGTTAAGGGGGGCAATTCGAAAATGGAAGAAATCGGCTGAATATAACAAAACGGGGAGACTTGAGACTGAAGTTAATAAATTGGAATCTGACAAAAATTCCTTTTGCAGCAAGCATCAAGCGCAAGGATGTCACTAAATTTAAATAATTACTAATATTAAAATAATATAGAAACATCTTTCATTAAAATTATTTTGTACTTCAATTTCAGTTCTCCATTATATGTTTTGAATATTTACTTACTGTGTTTGCTCAATAATTTCCTAGCGATTATCGGTCCTATGACTATGATCGGGTGCATTTGCTGCTCTCCCCCCAGTAGTGCGCCTGGTCTGGTAGGGGGTCGGGGTGATCAAATAAAAACCCATCACATATCTTCACCTTAGATGTGGGCCTGGTGGACCACTGTGGGCAATAGCTCACAGTGAGACTAAGGGTCCACTCAAAAAAGGGGGAGGTGGTGGAACCAGCTTGTCTGGGGTAAAAAAAAATAAAAATTAAAAAATTCTCCCAACACAACCGACACACAGCTCTGGGCCCCCTGGGAACCGTGAGCCCTTCTAAAAAAAAGTTCAAGTTTCTTTGGTGAACATTTCAATTTTTGAATATTACAAATGATGCATATGTTGGGGGGGGGGGATAAGAATTTTAGAAAGGCTTAGGTGGGGCATAGCACAAAAAACGTTGGGAAACACTGCTCTAGATACATTGATTCACCTGAGACTGAAAGTAGATTGGTAGGTGTCAGGGCGTATACCACTCGCCGATGGATTCTATAAACAATATAAAAGAACAGGAAGTAATACAACTTTACGAAACACAATTCAGGAAAACAAAGGATGCTGTGGAGTTTCAGCAGAAACCACACTCTTGCTGCCATATTCGTGGGAGCCGTCATCATTACACCCCAGACAGGTCCATTGGCTCTCCGATTTCCGTCTGAACATCTCCGCCAGCGTATATCGACTGACCGCACCAGCTCTGTACTGGCTAATCAAATGTCCCGCTTTCTTGACAAAATGTTCCCCGCTTCACTCACAGCTTTCTCATTCTGCAGTCACATGGAAACAGATTCCAAAACGCCATTAAAGTCAGTTGTTCGTCAATGTTAATGATATCTGATCCATCCATTGCTCTTCCTACCTCGATTACCACATCCGTCAACCAAGTTCTCTTCACGCCTGAGTGTCCCTGTACATAGATGAAAGATAGTTTGACCAATTCATCTGTGATTATGCTCAGTTGACTCAGTGTGTCGAGAGACCGTGTCTCAAGTCTTAAGCATGTTCATTGAGTTGCTCACTATGCATGGAATCAGTTATCAGTTATGGTATCTTCGTTGCACTCCGGACATGTCCATAGGTGCTCAGATCCTCCCCCCAGCATATGCATATGCATGGAATGTGAACACTAATGGCTCAGCGAGCCAGTTCAAGGCATTGGATACAATTGTTGTATTGTTTCCATTGTAAGGCTGCATGTTGTCACTGCAAAGACACTAATTGCTTCCTTGATAACTCTGCAGCTTGGCTTAAGCATTAGTCACCGCAAGGTACAAGAGGAGCATGATGAGGTAAGATAAATTTTCATCTTGTCTGCCTATTGTCCATTTCACATGATTTAGGATCATTTTCCTGTACGTACGAACAGACAGTGACATAAAAACGTGACCGCGCATGGAACACGAAACGAAAGCTTCAAGTTGACAAAATCGTACATTATGTTATGTAGTCATTGGCTGGATCATTTATTCAAACTCGTAAGTAAACAACACCACAGCACATAATTAAATATAACATTAACTTTCATTGCATTTGCTGAACATATTTATCAACCCACCTGAAACTTTTCTCCGACATTGTATTTTTTTTTGTATTGCACCTTTTACTGTGATTGTGAATTATAATAATACAATTCATTGCTAAACTCATAAACTGAAACTAACTAAAATATTTAATTTATAAATAATTGCTAAATTAAAATAACTTATTAAACTAAATAGCTGAAACGGTTATATAACTAATATATATATATATATATATAATATATATAATATATATATATATTATATATATATATATATATATATTAATATATATATAATGTTGTGTATCCCTTATGGGACGTTGCAGTCAACACCAGCATTTTTCAGCTGCTGTTGATGTACTAGGCAAGTGTTACGTTCAGTAGTTTGCCATTGCCTTCTGAACGACCGGCTCCCATACCAGCACGTTATAACACAACGCGACATGGTCTGCTGCACAAATCGGCCGCAGCTGAGCTTCAAACGCCTGGTACCCGGCTCACAAACCGCGTTCACAAGCCTTTAGCCACGGAGCCGGATATATATATATATATATATATATATATATATATATATATATATATATATATATATATATATATATATATATATATGCCCTGAAGCAGTTTCCTGCTGGGTTTTGGGAAATGATAGTGACATCACATTTTGTAGACCTGAGATCAAGCAGGAATAGATATCCAATCAATGATGAGCCCAGCTGCCAAGACCGTGATCTGAGTTCACTCCCCAGCAGAAGTAGGATTATGTTTTTAGCCGCAACAATCCTGGTGTTGACTGAGACGCATAAAAATGGAAACAAGGTAATTGTCAAAATTGACTGGCAAAAACAGGCGGCTAGGAAAGGAACTGGCCACTGTACCACATACGTCATAGCTTGGAATTGTGATGGCCTAGTACTTCACACTATACCACATACATCACAGCCTGGGATTGTGACAGTCTAGTACTTCATTGCAGTATCTAGTATTAGACCACCTTTTCTTTATATATGCAAACTCACTCACACACATACACACATCCCACCCACACATACACATCTCACCCACACATACACATCTCACCCACACATACACATCTCACCCACACACACATACACATCTCACCCACACACACATCTCACCCACACACACACACACATCACACCCAACCACACACATGCCACCCATACACATCCAACCCACATACACACACACACACACACATCCAACCCACACCCCCCCCCCACCCAAACACATCCCACCCAAACACATCCCACCCACACACACACCCACACACACACATTCAATCCACACACACATCCCATCCACCCACATTCCACCCACCCACACACATCCCACCCACATCCCACCTACACATCCCACCTACACACATCCAACCCACACTTATCACCCACCTACAAACATCCCGCCCACACCACACACACACACACACACACACACACACACACACATATCACCCACCCACACACAATGCACCCACACACATCCTGCCCACACACATCCCACCCACCCACACAATCTCACCCACACACATCCACCCACACACATCCCACCCACACACATCCCACCCACATGCACACATCCCACCTACCCACCAACATCTAACCCACACATATCCCACCCACCCACATGCATCCCACCTCCACACATCCCACCCACCCACACACATCCCACCCACACACACACACATCCCAGACATCAAAACACCCACACACATCTCACCCATATGCACACACATCCCACCCACCCACACACATACAAACCACACTCATCCCACTCACCCACTCACATCCTACCGACACACATCCAACCCACCCACATCCCACCCACACATTCCGCCCACACACACCCTACCCACCCCACACACCCACACTAACCACCCAACACCCCACCCACCCACATACATCCCACCCCACACACACACATCCCACCCCACACACATCCTACCCACACACCCACATCCCATCCACCCACCCACACACATCCCACCCACCCACACACATCCCACCCACTCACACCCCACCCACACACATCCCACCCACTCACAAAAATATCACCCACATCCCACCCACACACACACAGAACAAACGTTCTCAAGTTAAAAGAGGTGTGGCCAAACAAGAACACTATGTGCGAAGCCAAAGAAAATTAATAAACCACAGAACTGGTATTGTGAGCTGCTACACTCTGTGGGATGTACTATGGGGGGGGGGGGGGATCCAAGCACTTATGTACTGAATGGTTCAATAAGCAATGAGGATGATCTGTCAACTAACTAACACCTTTTAATCAGTGGTTTCTGACAACTAGTTCGATGATGTATTGAGATCCATCTATCATCCATCATGTGCCATGCCAGTAAGCGTGGGCGGTCATGTTTTGCCATCTCACTCGATCACCAGAGTCGTGGATCAGCTCAGTGTTTCTGTCTCGACCATGCCACAAGGCCAAGCCATCCAGGTATTTGCTTATAGGTCTTCCTCTTGGTCTGTTCCCTTCGATCTTACCAGTTGTCACCAAGTTCTCCAATTCATTTCTTCTCATAACGTGCCCAAAAAATTTTGACTGCCTGCGTCTAATATCTCTAATCAGTTTACGATCTTCATTTGTTTCTTGAAAGACTTGTTCATTGGTCTTTCTGGCTGAAAGTATTGAGATAGTTAATGGAAATTAAGAAAGAAGATATTGTGAAAATATATAACACGATAAAGGTCATCATCATCTCCTCTTCCGCCCTCTCTTTCTTCTCCTTCTTTCCCTTCCCCTTCTTTTGTTATTATTAGTAATATTTAATATTGTTATTATTAGTAGTATTTAATATTGTTGTTATAAGTAATATGAGGAGCGGCTGGCCCAGTGGCTAAGAATGCTGGATTCTTCTTCGGGAGACCTGGGTTTAAATCCTCGGTAAGGTGTGGATTTTTTTTCTGTCGGGGGCAAAAAGAAAACCAAAACCTGCAAAGTTTGTGGCAACTGCACTAGCCAGGCGGCCTTAATTCCTCAGACTGAAGACCCTCTTGCCCTACACTGCAAGGAATTATGGGCAGTAGATGACAGATGTAAGTAATATTGTTGTTATTAGTCACATGTGATGATACAAATGATGTTAATATGATTATATTATTTATTCATATTGATTTGTTTCAGCCTGTAGCAATGATGAGTCATGTACATTTACCAGCAGATTCGCAAATGCCACCACCTCCTCAACCACCACCACTGCCTCTGGCTCCACCAATCATCCGTGTTCAGGAAGCATCGAAAACAGTTCATGTGAATGGTGTGTTATATATTTACATTACACAGATGCCATTTTAACTGTTTGCATATGTAAAATGGCCATGATACCATAGTGGTTAGTACCCCCACATAATGGTCCAGCAATTGTACCAGATACTCACTAGCACTCTATGACAATCATCATGTTCCTACTCACTGGCACATAGCACTCTATGACAATCATCATGTTCCTACTCACTGGCACATAGGACTCTGTGACAATCATGGTCCTACTCACTGGCAAATATTACTCTATGACAATCATCATGGTCCTACTCACTGGCACATAGCACTCTATGACAATCTTGGTCCTACTCACTGGCACATAGCTCTCTATGACAATCATCATGGTCCTACTCACTGGCACATAGCTCTCTATGACAATCATGGTCCTACTCACTGGCACATAGCTCTCTATGACAATCATCATGGCCCTACTCACTGGCACACAGCACTCTATGACAATCATCATGGCCCTACTCACTGGCACACAGCACTCTATGACAATCATCATGTTCCTACTCACTGGCACATAGCTCTCTATGATAATCATCATGGCCCTACTCATTGGCACACAGCACTCTATGACAATCATCATGTTCCTACTCACTGGCACACAGCACTCTATGATAATCATCATGTTCCTACTCACTGGCACTTAGCACTCTATGACAATCATCATGTTCCTACTCACTGGCATATAGCACTCTATGACAATCATCATGTTCCTACTCACTGGCACATAGCTCTCTATGATAATCATCATGGCCCTACTCATTGGCACACAGCACTCTATGACAATCATCATGTTCCTACTCACTGGCACACAGCACTCTATGATAATCATCATGTTCCTACTCACTGGCACTTAGCACTCTATGACAATCATCATGTTCCTACTCACTGGCATATAGCACTCTATGACAATCATCATGTTCCTACTCACTGGCACATAGCTCTCTATGATAATCATCATGGCCCTACTCATTGACACACAGCACTCTATGACAATCATCATGTTCCTACTCACTGGCACACAGCACTTTATGATAATCATCATGTTCCTACTCGCTGGCACACAGCACTCTATGACAATCATCATGTTCCTACTCACTGGCACACAGCACTCTATGACAATCATCATGTTCCTACTCACTGGCACACAGCACTCAATGACAATCATCATGTTCCTACTCACTGGCATATAGCACTCTATGACAATCATCA
Source organism: Cepaea nemoralis (assembly GCA_014155875.1). Classification (NCBI taxonomy): domain Eukaryota; kingdom Metazoa; phylum Mollusca; class Gastropoda; order Stylommatophora; family Helicidae; genus Cepaea; species Cepaea nemoralis. Next base: position 129,583 of record JACEFZ010012761.1, read on the forward strand.
TGTTCCTACTCACTGGCACATAACTCTCTATGATAATCATCATGGCCCTACTCATTGGCACACAGCACTCTATGACAGTCATCATGTTCTTACTCACTGGCACACAGCACTCTATGATAATCATCATGTTCCTACTCACTGGCACATAGCTCTCTATGATAATCATCATGTTCCTACTCACTGGCATATAGCACTCTATGATAATCATCATGTTCCTACTCACTGGCACACAGCACTCTATGATAATCATCATGTTCCTACTCACTGGCACACAGCACTCTATGATAATCATCATGTTCCTACTCACTGGCACACAGCACTCTATGATAATCATCATGTTCCTACTCACTGGCATATAGCACTCTATGATAATCATCATGTTCCTACTCACTGGCACACAGCACTCTATGATAATCATCATGTTCCTACTCACTGGCACACAGCACTCTATGATAATCATCATGTTCCTACTCACTGGCATATAGCACTCTATGACAATCATCATGTTCCTACTCACTGGCATATAGCACTCTATGATAATCATCATGTTCCTACTCACTGGCACACAGCACTCTATGATAATCATCATGTTCCTACTCACTGGCACACAGCACTCTATGACAGTCATCATGTTCCTACTCACTGGCACACGGCACTCTATGATAATCATCATGTTCCTACTCACTGGCACTTAGCACTCTATGACAATCATCATGTTCCTACTCACTGGCATATAGCACTCTATGACAATCATCATGTTCCTACTCACTGGCACATAGCTCTCTATGATAATCATCATGGCCCTACTCATTGACACACAGCACTCTATGACAATCATCATGTTCCTACTCACTGGCACACAGCACTTTATGATAATCATCATGTTCCTACTCACTGGCACATAGCACTCTATGACAATCATCATGGCCCTACTCACTGGCACATAGCGCTCTATGACAATCATGTTCCTACTCACTGGCACACAGCACTCTATGACAATCATCATGTTCCTGCCAACTGGTGTCAGCGTTCATGTCTGTCCACAGATCTCAGTCCTTGGTGTGCTGGATCAGTTCATCTGAAGATGTTCCTCCATGTCACCATCTGTCCATCCAGAATCATTTCTTTCTCTCTGTCTGCACCTGTCTATTTAACCTCTGATCTTTCCATTTGTCAGGCTGTTTTCTAATGCGCACTGGTACCAGAAAATTATTTAGGAGGTTGATAGTGTTTTATTGTGATCATTAGGCTATAAATGCAATATTTATACCAACATTGGGTTGTCAGTGCCAGACATGGGCACTAACTAAAGAACAAGAAAGAAAACTCACTACTTGTGAAATGAGATGCCTGAGAAAAGCAACGAACAAATAAAGAAAGGACCATATTAGAAACAAGATCTATAAAACAGACAGACTTACCTGGTTCAGCTATCTGTTGAGAGGTAACCTAATGTCGCCAGTAACAAGAGCATACATGAAAATGGAAACATCAGTAAGCAGGGGAAGATCGCGAAAAAGATGGATTATTGGAGTCATCAACATCTTACAAACCCACAACATGCCAAGCGACGGAGCTTGCTCTAGTTCATAAACCAATCATCAAACAAGAATGCGCCGCATAACAGCATAGAGCAGTGAAGGACACAAGAAAAGAACAAAGATCCGTAGCTCTCTGTCCCTCTCTAAGCACAAAAACTAGCGAGGCTTACAAGACCAGTACTGGAACTTCACATCTGTGGAGAGGCCTATCAGTATGTAACCGGGTCACGATGCGGCGCAGCACAAACAGCTGAGATTAGGTGTTGGATGGCAATGTTTCCTATACAGGTTTGAGGTACTTCACTGTCAACTGACTCCCAGCCAATACTTAATGAAAAGTCAGGTGACCAGCATCGTACTAATTAGACTCGAGCATCGAGTGGAATTTGGTCAAGATCTAAGCAAAGGACCATATCTTCAATTGTTGACGATAGCATACAGAAATGGTGTTCTTCATCTTGTTTGCTTTTAAACATGTAAACAGAATCGTTGGGTACCTTGCTAGACAGTTTAGGTGATGATGGTCTACCACAATTATTTATAATCTATATTTTTCATCATGCAGTAATTCACTATCATTGAATGTCAGAGCTAAAATACTATATAAGACCTGTTTTGCTGTATGGCAGTGAAATTATGTACTCAGAATGGACAAGACAAGGCTCCCCTACCAAGCCTTCATATGGTCACTGGTAGGGAAAAGAAAACGGGGAAGACCAAGAGAGACCTTGCGTAGAACCATCATCAGAGAAGGCTCATTCAACGACCAAGTGAACATCCAAGACCTACAACAGGTAGCAACGAACCGCCAAGCATGGAGAGTCAGGACTTCTGCCCTGTGCGCTGCCTTAGACCCAAGAAGAAAGACTAACTAAGTGAAATTAGGAAGAGCTTTGAGTCATAGGAGATCAGGTTGCTGAGATGAATGTTGCAAATACCTTGGACTGCCAGAGTAACTAACAATGATTATCTGGAAGAGGATGTTGAAAATGAAACACATACAACTATAGGAAAGAGACAGTTAACATTCTTTAGTCATATAATGAGAAGAGAGGCAGTGGAAAACACTGTAACGACTGGAAACATCAGTGGGAGAAGAGACAGAGGCAGACAAAGAAAAACTGATGCTGGAATGACTGGGACGGTGGCAATGAGGGGACATGAGCAAGTTGATCCAGAACACCAAGGACAGAGATCTGGGAAGTGACATGAACACCAAGGACAGAGATCTGGGAAGTGACGTGAACACCAAGGACAGAGATCTGGGAAGTGACATGAACACCAAGGACAGAGATCTGGGAAGTGACATGAACACCAAGGACAGAGATCTGGGAAGTGACATGAACACCACGGACAGAGATCTGGGAAGTGACATGAACACCAAGGACAGAGATCTGGGAAGTGACGTGAACACCAAGGACAGAGATCTGGGAAGTGACATGAACACCACGGACAGAGATCTGGGAAGTGACATGAACACCAAGAACAGAGATCTGGGAAGTGACATGAACACCAAGGACAGAGATCTGGGAAGTGACATGAACACCAAGGACAGAGATCTGGGAAGTGACATGAACACCATGGACAGAGACCTGGGAAGTGACATGAACACCAAGGACAGAGATCTGGGAAGTGACATGAACACCAAGGACAGAGATCTGGGAAGTGACGTGAACACCAAGGACAGAGATCTGGGAAGTGACGTGAACACCAAGGACAGAGATCTGGGAAGTGATGTGAACACCAAGGACAGAGATCTGGGAAGTGACGTGAACACTAAGGACAGAGATCTGGGAAGTGACGTGAACACCAAGGACAGAGATCTGGGAAGTGACGTGAACACCAAGGACAGAGATCTGGGAAGTGACATGAACACCAAGGACAGAGATCTGGGAAGTGACATGAACACCAAGGACAGAGATCTGGGAAGTGACATGAACACCAAGGACAGAGATCTGGGAAGTGACATGAACACCAAGGACAGAGATCTGGGAAGTGACATGAACACCAAGGACAGAGATCTGGGAAGTGACATGAACACCAAGGACAGAGATCTGGGAAGTGACATGAACACCAAGGACAGAGATCTGGGAAGTGACGTGAACACCAAGGACAGAGATCTGGGAAGTGACGTGAACACCGACACCAGCCGGCAAGGCACATGATGATGAGGAAGATGATACTTGATAAATGTAGCCACTGATTATCTTCAGCTGCCTTGCAGACACTGGCTCCATGGCACAGTTCGCAATCCTGCATACCGCGTCTGAAACACAGATGTAGACGATTTGGCAACAGACCTTGTGTTGGTTGTTTATGAAATGGTATGGGTGCCGGTCGTTCGGTAAACTTGCCCAGGAATCACGAACAGTCAACAAATGCTGGGGTTAACTACTACGTCCTGTAAAGGATGTGCATCTAAGTATTTAAACCTTGCAAACCCATTAACTCTTTCAATCTCCGGCAGTTATTTCTTTAACTCCTTCGATCCCAAGCAGTTGTTAATTTAAGTAATCTGTGATTGGCTCATCAGGCTTGAACATAGCCATGTGGGACAGAAATGTTCAAGGTGCAGTGAACTGATTCAGTGCTAAACAAAACGTGGGTTTGGACCAAACATGGTACATAATCAAATGAACAAATATTATAATGTCAATTTCCATTCACTGAGCATTAAAATTGTGGAAGATACCACGAAGCTAAACAGATAGCATGATGACCCTAGTATGGCAGTATATCGTCCTTCTGTCCAAATGTGAGGTCACATCTGACAATATGTAATCCCTTGGCACTGAATCAGTTAAGGTGTAATGGTAGGAGAGAGAAGGAGCTGAGAAAAGCATATCATGTATGTCAAAGTAAAGCATATCATGTATATCAAAGTAAAGCATATCATGTATATCAAAGTAAAGCATATCATGTATGTCAAAGTAAAGCATATCATGTATATCAAAGTAAAGCATATCATGTATATCAAAGTAAAGCATATCATGTATATCACAGTAAAGCATATCATGTATATCACAGTAAAGCATATCATGTATATCACAGTAAAGCATATCATGTATATCAAAGTAAAGCATATCATGTATATCAAAGTAAAGCATATCATGTATAATCAAAGTAAGCATATCATGTATATCACAGTAAAGCATATCATGTATATCACAGTAAAGCATATCATGTATATCAAAGTAAAGCATATCATGTATATCAAAGTAAAGCATATCATGTATATCAAAGTAAAGCATATCATGTATATCAAAGTAAAGCATATCATGTATATCAAAGTAAAGCATATCATGTATATCAAAGTAAAGCATATCATGTATATCAAAGTAAAGCATATCATGTATATCAAAGTAAAGCATATCATGTATGTCAAAGTAATGTATATCAAAGTAAAGCATATCATGTATGTCAAAGTAATGTATATCAAAGTAAAGCATATCATGTATGTCAAAGTAATGTATATCAAAGTAAAGCATATCATGTATATTAAAGTAAAGCATATCATGTATGTCAAAGTAAAGCATAGCATGTATATCAAAGTAAAGCATATCATGTATATCAAAGTAAAGCATATCATGTAAATCAAAGTAAAGCATATCATGTATATTAAAGTAAAGCATATCATGTATGTCAAAGTAAAGCATATCATGTATATCAAAGTAAAGCATATCATGTATGTCAAAGTAAAGCATATCATGTATATCAAAGTAAAGCATATCATGTATGTCAAAGTAAAGCATATCATGTATACCAAAGTAAAGCATATCATGTATATCAAAGTAAAGCATATCATGTATGTCAAAGTAAAGCATATCATGTATATCAAAGTAAAGCATATCATGTATGTCAAAGTAAAGCATATCATGTATATCAAAGTAAAGCATATCATGTATGTCAAAGTAAAGCATATCATGTATATCAAAGTAAAGCATATCATGTATATCAAAGTAAAGCATATCATTTATGTCAAAGTAAAGCATATCATGTATATCAAAGTAAAGCATATCATGTATGTCAAAGTAATGTATATCATGTATGTCAAAGTAATGTATATCATGTATATCAAAGTAATGTATGTCAAAGTAAAGCATATCATGTATATCAAAGTAAAGCATATCATGTATATCAAAGTAAAGCATATCATGTATATTAAAGTAAAGCATATCATGTATATCAAAGTAAAGCATATCATGTATGTCAAAGTAAAGCATATCATGTATATCAAAGTAATGTATATCATGTATGTCAAAGTAAAGCATATCATGTATATCAAAGTAAAGCATATCATGTATGTCAAAGTAATGTATATCATGTATGTCAAAGTAATGTATATCATGTATATCAAAGTAATGTATGTCAAAGTAAAGCATATCATGTATATCAAAGTAAAGCATATCATGTATATCAAAGTAAAGCATATCATGTATATTAAAGTAAAGCATATCATGTATGTCAAAGTAAAGCATATCATGTATATCAAAGTAAAGCATATCATGTATATCAAAGTAATGTATATCATGTATGTCAAAGTAAAGCATATCATGTATGTCAAAGTAAAGCATATCATGTATGTCAAAGTAAAGCATATCATGTATGTCAAAGTAAAGCATATCATGTATATCAAAGTAAAGCATATCATGTATGTCAAAGTAAAGCATATCATGTATATCAAAGTAAAGCATATCATGTATATCAAAGTAAAGCATATCATGTATGTCAAAGTAAAGCATATCATGTATATCAAAGTAAAGCATATCATGTATGTCAAAGTAAAGCATATCATGTATATCAAAGTAAAGCATATCATGTATGTCAAAGTAAAGCATATCATGTATATCAAAGTAAAGCATATCATGTATATCAAAGTAAAGCATATCATGTATATCAAAGTAAAGCATATCATGTATGTCAAAGTAAAGCATATCATGTATGTCAAAGTAAAGCATATCATGTATGTCAAAGTAAAGCATATCATGTATATCAAGTAAAGCATATCATGTATGTCAAAGTAAAGCATATCATGTATATCAAAGTAAAGCATATCATGTATATCAAAGTAAAGCATATCATGTATGTCAAAGTAAAGCATATCATGTATATCAAAGTAAAGCATATCATGTATGTCAAAGTAAAGCATATCATGTATATCAAAGTAAAGCATATCATGTATGTCAAAGTAAAGCATATCATGTATATCAAAGTAAAGCATATCATGTATATCAAAGTAAAGCATATCATGTATATCAAAGTAATGTATATCAAAGTAAAGCATATCATGTATATCAAAGTAATGTATATCAAAGTAAAGCATATCATGTATATCAAAGTAAAGCATATCATGTATATCAAAGTAAAGCATATCATGTATATCAAAGTAAAGCATATCATGTATATCAAAGTAAAGCATATCATGTATATCAAAGTAAAGCATATCATGTATATTAAAGTAAAGCATATCATGTATATCAAAGTAATGTATATCAAAGTAAAGCGTATCATGTATATCAAAGTAATGTATATCAAAGTAAAGCGTATCATGTATGTCAAAGTAATGTATATCAAAGTAAAGCGTATCATGTATGTCAAAGTAATGTATATCAAAGTAAAGCATACTGTTGCACGTTTTGAGGCATGTTAGGTATATGGTGCTAGTCCCACAGTTTCGAGGGTGAGAGTACAAGAAGTGGGTCACATGACCAGACATTGAGAATCTTGGTGGTGGTCTACCTTCTGCAAAGGACCTGTTACAATATGATGAATATTTCTTTTGTCTCGCAAAATATCAGTTTATAATTTTTATTGTACCAAACTTCTCATATATTTGTTTCACAGAAGTTTCTAATTCTAATTTTTGTTCTGCAGAAGTTTCTCATTCTAATTTTTATCTCACAGAAGTTTCTAATTCTGTTTGTTTTGCAGAAGTTTCTCATTCTAACTGTTATTTCACAGAAGTTACTCATTCTAATTTTTATGTAACAGAAGATTCTCATTCTAATGTTTTGTTTTATAGAAGTTTCTGATTCTATTGCTTGTTACACAGGAGTTTCTAATTCTGTTTGTTTTGCAGTAGTTTCTTATTCTAATTTTTATTTCACATAAGTTTCTCATTCTAATTTTTATCTCACAGAAGTTTCTAATTCTGTTTGCTTTGCAGAAGTTTCTCATTCTAATTTTTATATGACAGAAGATGCTCATTCCAATGCTTGTTTTATAGAAGTTTCTCATTCTAACGTTTGTTACACAGAAGTTTCTAATTCTGTTTGTTTTGCAGAAGTTTCTCATTCTAATTTTTATTTCACAGAAGTTTCTCATTCTAATTCTTATATAACAGAAGATTCTCATTTCAATGTTCTGCAGAAGATTCTCATTCTAATTGTTATTTCACAAAAGATTCTCATTCTAATTTTTATTTCACAGCAGTTTCTCATTCTGTTTGTTTTATAGAAGTTTCTCATTCTAATGTTTGTTACACAAAATTTTCTCATTTTAATGTTTGTTTCACAGAAGTTTCTCATTCTAATGTTTGTTCCACAGAAAATTCCCATATCATATTCAAGCTCACACAAGCTATAGAAGAAGACTCTCTAACAAAAATGACCACACTGATTGAAGATCAACATGTGGGTATCAATTCTACACTCTCATTTGGTGTCTGCATTCTTCTCAAGGCTATCAGAAGCCGCTCAAAAAGGATTGTGGAATATCTCATTGACAAAGGAGCGGATCCGGAATCATCCATACGTGATATGATGAAGAGGCCAGGATGGTTTAGAAGTTGAGTATAGTAACTGCAAGCGTTATGACCAGTGGAACACTGATATTCTGAAGAAGCTGCTGCCAAGAATGGGAGACAGACTTCATAAGGTTGTCGACACTGAAGGCAGAACTCTTCTTCATTTAGCGTGTTTCTTCCCCGACCTTTTGTTCTTTGAGTACCTGCTTCGGTTTGGACTAGATCCAAATGTTAAAGACAACAAAGGATGTAGTGTACTGAGCTTACTTATCTCGCATCAAGATACGAAGGCCGCATTTGAAATGGCTCAGCTTGTTCTGAGCCTACCAAATACCGAGGTGGATATTCGAAACCATGCTGGTTTCACGCCTCTTTATCAAAGTTTCTTTATGAACCGTCTTGAGTTCTTCTACCTGCTTCTACATAAAGGTGCTGACCCATATATGAGGACTCACAACGGAAGCACACTTATGCACTGTCCATTTCTTCATTGCCATAAATACGTGATTCTGTATGACCTCGGCCTTGATGTGAATGCAAAAACTAACTCTGGACGTCGGCCGCTACAAAATAAGGCGGAATTAAGTTTTGATTTTTTTGTTTTAATCCTTTTGGGGCGGGAAGTTTTGGAGGATGAATATTCAAAGATGGAAAAGAACTTTGAGCCTAGAATCGTGAAGAAGATTAGGGAAAAGGTCGAGAGAGGTGAATTTGCAGTTAATCGCCTGCAAGCCATGTGTCGACGAAAGATACGGCATGTGTTATTTCAGAAAGACCATGCATACGTCACTGAAAACATATGGCTGCTTCCCCTTCCAAAGCCGCTTCGATTGTATTTGGACATAATATTGTATGCTCATCATTTGTTAGAAGCACTGGGATGTTGACATATTTTGTATTTATAACAGTTTTACAGTGAGTGCTGTGGTATTATTTGATACATTTTACAGAGATCAGTGAAATCAATTTAGTAACAGTTTTACAACAAGTGGTTTATTTGACAAATTTGTACAGAGATTGGTTGTTAAATAAATTTAGTAAGTGTTAACATTGTCCCACTAAGTAAACCTGATTTGTGGTGAATGAAGTGGTTCAATAAATTTGTGCAGTGAGCTGCTACATTTATTTAATAATAATTTAACAGGCAGGAAAGTATATTCAATAACCTTTTAACCGCAGTAATGCATATTTTTTTGAAAATCTAACTTGGTAATGTTTTTGCGACATGAAAGAATTTTAGTAACAATGTAGCAATAGAAAAATATATTTAATAACATTTATGTGGTAAGTGGTTAGGTAAAATGGATACGATAGAGATATCATGTCGTTTGGGCACCACATGTTTCTCTGAAGCTCTGCCCAGGCATTGTGATGGAATATTGGCCACATTCCAACTCACATACTTTGGTCTGTCAAGACTGCAAGGTGCCAACAGGTTAGGTAAAATGGATACTACTTCTGTGTAGAGTGGTTAAGTAACTTCTATAATATTTGTACAGTGGCCCATTAGGTAACTCGTTAAGCATATCTACGCTAACTGATTAGAAAAAACTGTGAAGCATTTTTACAGCGAGTGGTTAGGTAAATTGGGAATGCAAGAATTCTTTTTTTCTAACTTCCAGTGACAAGGACTTATTGCACAAAATGTTCTTAATTTGATAGAATGCATATTTGCTTGTCCTATTCTGTTCTTTATCTCTCTGATGCATCTTGCGTCTGATCTTATCCATGTGCCTTGATATTTAAATTTCTTCCCTTGCCCTGCAATAACATTGACTTTAATAGCACATTTATGCACAATCTGTTTCTTTTATATCGCCATGACTTCTGTCTTTCTATTATTCAAACTGAGGTCCATATTTTTTTTTCTCCACTTTCTACAACCATTGTACACCTATTCCTTGTAGATCCTTCTGACTTGTTGCTAAGAAGACGGTGTCATCAGCATAATGTCAGTTATTTATATTATGTCCACCAACTAGAATCCCTGGCATAATCAAGAGACATTAAACAACCTTGACAGACGCCCTTCTTTATATACTGAAATGTTTCTTCTTATGGCTGCTGCTTGCTGCCAATATATGTTCTTTATTATTTGCAAATCTGTGCTGTTAGTATTTAGTTGCTCTAGTAGTTTCATGACTTCCTCATGTTTCACATTGCCAAATACTTTTGTGTAGTCTATGAGTACAAGTACATTTCTGTTGTTACTTCTATAGCTCTTTGTAATAGTATCCTGAAAATATATATAGCATTATTTGTGCCCTTTCCCTCTACACATTCACAATGCTAATAACTAATTTCTGGTTTGATCTTGTTTCTTATTTTTTTCATAATTATTCTGAGTCATGTGACACATAAGACTTATTGTGCGAAGCTCTTCGCATTTAAAGCACCTGGTTTCTTTGGCAGAGCTATAAAGATGGATTTTAATAGGTCACTAGGAATGTACCCACTAGTGTAGATGGCAGTTAGAAATTGTATCAATATTTTGATTCCAAAATCACCTTGAGCCTCAACTTCCTCCAATGTAATTTTGTCTGGACCAGGTGCCTTTCCTTTCTTAGTGCGATGTAGTGCATCTTCTACTTCCGCTGCAAGTATTTGTGAACCCTCACCATTGTTTTGAATATTTACATCCGGTCTTCTATCATCATACAGCTCTTCCAGACATTCCATCCATCTGTTGACTATATCATCTTGTCCCATCAATATTGCACTGTTCCTCAATTGAAAACATCCAGTGGTAGTTTGTGTTTTCCTACCTGTTTTCCTACCTGTTTGTGCATTTATTTGTTGATACATGGAATTGAGTCTTTTTCCATAGTTTGTCCTAATTTCCATACATGGTCCAGCCATACTTCTTTAGCCACTTTGCATTTATTTACTATTTCTTTATGCATTCTATTATATTCTTCTATATCTTGCTGTTTCTTTCTTCTTTCGTCCAATCGTCTGCAAAATTTCATCTGTCATCCATTTCTATTTTTAAATTCTATGTTTAGGTGGAATTATTTCTTTGATGTCCGTTGATTGATTCCCGCATATTGTCCCATTTTTCATCAGTTGTCAGGGCTACAAATTGTGATGCTCCTAACACATCCCATAACCACAGCATCTTCCTGCTACAGGACTTGTTTTGTTGTTGTTGTTTGTTGTTGTTGTTGTTGTTTTTTAATGCTGTTATTGCACAGTGAGCAATAGAGCTAGAATTAAATTGCAAGAAAACACAGATTATGGTTGTCTCCAAGAAGAAAGAAATACCACAATGTAACACCAAAGAATATGGGAAATTTTTACAAATGTGAATCATTACAACTGCCCTGAAACTAGTCGTAACAACTGATGGAAGATGCTTTGTAGAGATGAGAATAAGAATCGTCATGGCAAAGGGTGCTTTTTGCAAGATGGAAAACATATTCATCAATAAAACAATAAACTTGTCAGTTACAGTGAGAGAAAGTGGGCTGTAGCATAGAACTTATCCTGCTGTATGAATGTGAAACATGGACAATTAGCAGACAAACTTGGAAACATCTGATGGCAGTGGACATGTTTTTCTCTCATACAGAATCAGCTAGGAATTCACTTTAATTGTTGTACATTTACACCATTTATTTATTTTAAAATGTATTGTTCACTTGATGCTTGCCTGCCAGACAGTGGTTTGGGTTCAAACTCCAGCTGTGGCAGGATTATGTTTTTCGACAAACCTCATAAAGTTGTGTACCAGACACTTTTCTGAGAAATGTCAATGTAGGAAAGGGGAAGAGGAAGGGGACCATCCACCTCAACTAACTAGATTATGTGAAGGTCTACCACTTGACACCCCAGTGGCAGTACCTACCATGTGACTACCTTTCTTTCACTTGACCCTGATCACATGTGTTTGATGTTATACTTCTGTGCCATATTACTGTGACAAGTTTGTAATCAAAATACTGTTATTTTATATACATTTATAATAATTTGATAAAGTGTTACATTGAAACTCAAACCTAACCTTTACCTGTCTGGTCTGTCGTCTGATACAAAGTGAACATTACACAGTGTGGAATATGTTGTTGTGTTTTTTCTTGTCATATTTTGTTGGGACTTTTGAGCTTAAATGTTGCAGAAAAGTTATTAGAATATTGTGGACAAGAAGAAGAGACATACTGAAATTCTGTAAGACTGAACATTAAAAAAACCTGGCACATACAGAGTATCATGTCTCAGAAACTAAAATACTTTGGCCATATTAAACGTCATGGTGGGGAAATTGTGACGTAAGGCATGGGCACTGAAAGAAGGAGCAGGGGTCGACCATTACGAAGATGGACACAGGACTCTGCAACATCTTGGGCTTGATGGTTGTCAGAAGCTGCTCATTAGAGGAGTTTTGCTAACTTCAGTTTGTTAGCTAGTAGTAGTAGTAGTGTTTGTCCATCAAGAATGATGATGACCATTCATTTCATCCAGTGGGGTTGAAAGTATGGAGCCGTGAGTTCTAAGATGGCTGATAAGGCCTATTTTGGCTCGAAATGTTCTTTGACAATGTGGACAAAGAATGCTTGACGTTTCTGGAGGAGGATTTCCTGCAGTGGTTTTTCTGTCCTGCCTTTTCTTCACAGCTCTTGCAGTCCTAGTTGCCTCACACGTGACTGCACATGCTCAGTCTTCTTAGATGGATAGGACACGTTAGGAGGATGGATCATGGCAGAATACCAAATGACATCTTTTTTGGTGAATTACAGATGGGTAAGAGATCTCAGGGTGGCCTCTACTACGATACAAAGATGTGTGTAAGCGGGACATGATTGATACATGCATTGATAATGCACATTGGGAGCAAGTCGCAGCTGAACGTCTTTCATGGAGGGCACGTATCAGAAATGGAATAAAGATAAAGGATAAAATTATTGCAGATAAGTCACACACCAAGTGTGAGAGACGTAAGATGGTGCATGATGGTGGAAATGACCATGTGTTCACATGCATCCACCGTGGACGAACATTTTCAGCGGGAAAGGCCTTATCAGTCACATTTGCTACCGCCATGGGTAGTAGTTATTATGCCTGTTTGAAGCACAATGTAACTAACTATCGTCTGTCAATATGTGTGATTGTATCGAGATCTAGTGGTTCCACCAAGACGGGACCACCCCACACACATCAAGTAACTGTCTATCCTGGCTGAGAGAGCGATTTCAGGGGAGACTGATCAGCATGAAGTGTGACTTTGAGTTGGCACCGTATTCTCCTGATGTGAACCCCTTAGATTTGTATCTATGGGGCTATCTCAAGGATAATGTGTACCAGAACAACCCTCAAATGATTGGTGAACAGAAGGCAGTAATCTCAGCAAAGAGGAATGCAGTCGAACAATTGACAATTTAGTGCAACTATGCAAGTGCGCATCCAATGCTTCGGGGGCCATTTGGAGCATATTTTGGAAAGAAGATAACTTTTATGCAAAGCGAACTAAAACTTTTGGAAATGATTGTAAACAGATTGAAGTTTACGATAAACAAATTTCAAGAAATTTTCTTGAACTCTTTGTAGGATTTAATAAATTTGTTATAGGTTCTGTTTTTTTTTTTTTTGGGTCACCCTGTAGCTGGTGGTCTTGGTAAACCCCAAGGAGTGGGAAGGAGTAGGTAGATGCCTAGGTTTACGTCTCTTAATTGACTACTAGGCAGGGCAGGTTTTCTCCCTGACAATCTCCCTTCCATGGTTATTATAACAAGACCCCCCACCAAGTATTGTAACAGGTACACAATTACGTACACTTGGAAATATTAAGATAGAACTATGAGTTAAATGAACTATCACTGTGTTTATTTTCTATCAAGATAAGTAAATCAGAACATGATTGTGATATGGCGTTAATGAACTGGTGATTTCGAGACATAAGACATTCATATATACTAGGCAGTGATCTGCAATGATAGTCGTATGAAATGATGTAAACAATAATATGATTTTACATCAACATATCCGATAAAATACATAACTGAAACTGTTATTTGGGTAACAGGAATACAGGTCTCAGAATGAGATTTCATCTTCGGTCAGCTGAGACAGTGTCCTTTGTGAATGCAAGTTTTTCCTTGCTGTCACTGAGCAGGATCGTGTAACCTGGCACTCTGGTTGAGATCTAGAAATAGACGATGAAGAATGTATAGTTTCTAAGATCTACACATATAAATATATATCATCACAAAGGCTTTCGATAAAGTGAGACATGTCGACATGATAAGAATGCTTGAAGATCTACAAATTGATGGAAATGACCTTAGACTTGTAAAAAGCATATATTGGAAACAACAAGCTGCCATCAGAATTGATAACGATGTAGGTCAATATCAGCCTATTAAAATAGGTGTGAGTTAGGGATGTGCAATGTCTCCAGATATTTTCTCCCTGTATAGTGAAAATATATTCAGAAATATAGAAGATATTGAAGGAATCAGCATTGGGGAACGATACATCAATAACTTAGATATGCAGATGATACAGTCTTGATTGCAGACATGACAGGACCTGCAACAGTTAGTAGATGCGGGTTGTTGCACACAGTGAATAACTAGGGTTTGAACTGAATAGTTATTATTAAGAAGACACAGATTATGGTGGTCACTGGGAAGAAGGAAATACCACATGTGATATACTAGTAGGAGGGGCATATTGTTAACAAGTTAATCGATACTGTTATCTCGGTACAGTCATAACATATGATGGGAGTATGCCTTGAAGAGTTATAGACAATAATTGCCATTGCGAAGGTAGCCTTTTGCAAGATGAAAAACATACTGACCAGTAAAAAGATATTAATTGGAACGAGAAAAATAGAATGTTGAGGTGCTACATAGACCTATACTTTTCTATGGATGTGAAGCGTGGACAATGAGCAGTCATAGCTGAAAAAAACAGCTGATGGCTGTGGAAATGTGGTTTCTGGAGGGAAAATGCAAAGAGAATCACCTGGACAGACAGAAAAAAAAACCATGACAAGTCCTTCAAGAACAAATGAAGATCGTAAACTGATTATGAGACATTAGACGTAGACAGTCCAAATTTTTAGGGCATGTTATGAGAAGAAATGATTGGGAGAACTTGGTGACACTGACAGAGTCGAAGGGAAGAGACCATGGAAGACGAGAGTAATAGCCTGGATGGCTTGGCCACAGTGCATGATCGACAGGAACACAGAGCTGATCCACGACTCTGGTGATCAAGTGAGATGGCAGAACATGACCGCGCCACGCTACGGCATGGCACATGATGATGGATACATATAAAATCCTATCTACACACATTCCAACATACACATATACAAACATAATGATGTCTGACAGTGTCTCTCATCCAGGTTTGCCGCTTTTATTCTCCTCTCTCTCTCTTTCTCCCCACTCTCTACTCTTCTCTATCTGTCTCGTCGGAAGGACGTTTCCACAGTCAAACTGGTCCCATCATTATAATTACGGCCTTCACCTTATCGGTCACATCGTTAGGAATGGAGTGTCTCAAGTCCACGTCTCTCATTCAGACACAAGGTTTCTTTGCAGCTGCCCCTTCCCAAAGTTGGTTCAGCAGATTAGTGCTCATGGTGGTAATACAAGAGTGCCTGACCTTCGGCTTCATGACGGTGATCATCTCTGCATCAGCCTCATGTGACTTACGATGAACTCACGTTCATCACACACTTGTAAAGGCTACACACATAATATACCCATCACATAGTTTGTGCAATGTATACACCCCATCACCTTTGCTTCAAACACAGCACGGTAATATCCTATAACATACACCATGGGGTAACACATTAATCTGAAGCATAGGGAGTCTCCATGATGAAGTGGTCAAGCCATCTGACTCAGGATCTGAAGGATGCGGGTTCAATTCCGGGCCGTGTCCTTCGGTTCACGTGTGCATTTTTTTTTAGACTTCTAGGGTCGTCGTTGTAGCTACGGAGTTTGTGCTTTGTGCAATGCTTTCGGCAGCCTGTGCTGTGGAAAGAGACTGAGCCATATGGGATAACCCCCGGTGCAATGAAGTCGACCCTGTCGACTTTTGCCTGGCATGTTTCATCAGGTGCATACTGCAGAATTATATGTCATATACAATGAATATATAAATCCTGTTTTGGGTGAAATACATACATAACATACATAGTCGCTGATACTGTTTAAACGTGGAACATTTATTATTTCCATGGTAATCGCAGAGTCACTAGGAAGTCTTTCTATCTTCATAACCCAGGTTGTAGACACTTAATTCCTAGGGCCTCTGCAACAGTATTCTGTCTCTATTTATCATTACTGAGAATTAATTAATACCACAACAATAATCAATATGCATGAAGTAAGCTATTCATATAGCACATCAACACATCCCTGAGTGTGTTATAACTAATTTAGTCATCCTATACGTTCTAGTAGATCAGATTATAAGTAAAATAGGCATAGCAACGAGTCCTAAGCATAGCATAAATATTCCCTCTTGTGTGTGTAAGATATAAAGAAATATGTGAATCGAACGATATCCACAAAATGATAAACTAATAGTTCCTCATTGAGTGACATACATCGGACAGACGAAATGTCACGTCCAAAGATGTTAGCTACTGTCGTTTAGCTGTAGTTGAATATTTACTAGGAAATAAATCCAGAAATTCTTACAGCATAGAATCATCAAGACTTATCGGCAAATGATATTACCATATAAAATCGCTGTTACCTGATTCTTCCGGAAGACAATCTAATGGAGAATTCCAATTCCAATTTTCGAAACAAAAATTCCAAATTCGGTCTCGTTCAACCTGCCCCCTCAGCTGTGGTTATTGTTGATGTCCGTTATTTTTGTGGGTTCATTCACCCTAATTCTTGTCTTGTGCGTTCTTACGAGTGAGTCCTATCTCGGACTGGTTATGTTAGTTTGTGTCTGTGACGTCAGCTGGGGGATCGGTTGGCGGCTGTCCTTTGTTCCCGTCTCTGGTGGTTTCTTTTGTTATTGTAGGCTCCTGGCTCGTCTGGCTTGACTGGTTGCAGTCCTTAAAAGGACTTTTTATTTGGTATTTTTGCCTCCTTTTTTGTGTATTTTCTTTAGGAGCTTTTCGATGTTTTCATTTTCCTTCTTGCGCCCCTTTTCACTTTCGATTTTGAGTTTCTGTTGCCTTTCGATTTCTTCCTCTTCCGTCAGCCATGGGGTCATCTCTCCGTTTTCTATATAGTACGTGTAGCCGGGTCCATCCTCCCAGTCAGTAATTCTATCTGGGTATTCTACCGGTCTCCTGAGTTTCTTGGGCTTCTTCTTTTCTCTTTCCCAGCGCCTTTTGAATGCCTGGTGCCTTAGTTCCTTAATCCTTGCCGACTCTCGTAGCTCCTCCAAGGTAGGCCACCGGGCCTCTCCGTGTCGTCATCAGGGTGCTCATCTCGGTTTTCTTCGGATGTCTGGCGAGATATTGGTTTCCCCTTGTCGGCCTCGGGCGTCGCGGTCGGGCTGCTGGCTTTAGCTTGCGGTTCAGGCTCGGTCTCTTGGTTTTCATCTTGCGGTTTCTCTGTGGTTTCTTGTATGGCTTCTGTTGGTTTGTACTGGAAAAGCTCCATTTCATCTTTCAGCAGCTTTCTCTCCGCTTTGATGGTGCGTAGTATTTCTTCGTTTTCCTTTTTCATCTCGGCCATATGTTCCACTTCTTGCTTGATGTTTTGATGGATCTCCTTTATTTCAGCCAGCAGTTTCTCATTGTCGCTGGTCGGAGTCGGCGTCAGCAGTGCCTTGACTTGTTTCTTCAGCTCGTCTATCTGCTTTTGCAGTTGATCTCTTTCAGCTTGTGCTATACCCGTGGCTGTCTCGCCCCTCCGCATTGCTTCCTTGAATGGTGTCTTTGTGATAATTGCGATCTTTAAGGCGTCTCTGTGTCGTTGCAGGTACGGACAGCCCAAGTATCTTGCTCCATGCTTGCCCAGGCAGTTGGCGCACTTTCGTTTGTTGTTGGGTGCTCGGAAGTCCGTGTCCAGCTTGGCCAGCGGACACTCCTTGAAGGCGTGGTGATCGGCGCAGTACCGGCAGATTTCCGTCTTACTGCGACATGCTGCTCTGCTGTGGCCGGCCCTCTGACATCTGGAACATTGGGTGATCCTTGGGATGAATCTCTCTGGCTGCTGCATTCTCTTGTTGATTGATACTGTGATCGGCATCTCGCTGCCCTCTGTCGTCACCACCGCCAAGGTTGTGGGAATCTTGGAGTAGGTGAGGAGCCGCTCCGCCTTCAAGAATCGGGTGTGGAGATTCTCTTCTCGTAGCTGCTTCAGGATTTCTTCGTCATGATAGCTCCACTTGGATACGCTTGACAACCCACTTGCTTGTCGGTGAGTTGGTGTTTCCGACTTTGGTGTCTTTTTCCTCTAACTGCTTCTCAGTAGGTTTGGCTCTTGTCTGTGGTGGGCTGTCGATCTTCTCCCTCGTGGTGGCTTCAGTAGTAGCTGTAGTTTCAGGTTCTTTGTTACAGCTCACAGGCAGGCTCTCCACGTTCTTCTTCTTGTCGGCTCCCACGCTGCACATCTTGGATGCCACGTGTCTTTTGGTGTTCTTGCAACGTGCATTTCCCCCTGTATCAGGTTTCTTGACTTCTTCAGGTGACTTGTCTTGATAGCGCTTGCAAATGCGAATGCACGTGTAATGGGGAATTCCCAAACACAAGTATTTATACCCAGGTCTGATTTTAGTACATGCCTGTTAGTCGACTTTTCGACTTCTACTCTGCGTTTAGCGCATAGGTGTCAGGGCAGATGGTTTCCTGCAGGCGTTGTCAGTTCACACATTAGTCGGGTTGAAAGTTATCCCCTCAGTCTCGCATTCCGCAGCAACATGTTAACTAGTAGATAAGTGTCGGCATTTTGTTTGATGTCCAAAACCTCTAGAGTTATTACACCTTACAGCATCTTTCGTTAGTAGACGGGAGGGCCTCGTTTGGCGTAAAATTTGAGATTTTACTATCATACAAACCAGCCTGCCTACTTGCGCAATTTAGCGTCATAGTTTATAGACGCTGAAGTTTTATTTTTCTACCTTCCCATTCTTCCTTCTTTTTATCTTTGTTATAGAATAAGAGACTCATTCTGATGTTATCCGAAGCATTCCTCACAATGGTGCACGAGACAGGCCTCGGCCAGCACGGAAATGGATACAGGATACTGTAGACATCTAGGGCTTGATGGTGCATCAGACAGGGGTGGATCAGCATACAGATTGACATAGGTCATTGCACATAACTTGGGCTTGAGGGTGCATCAGGCATTGGTTGACCTCTACGAAGATGGACACGGCATTGCAGACACCTTGAGCTTGATGATGCACGAGACGGGTGGACTAGCACAAAGATGGACACAGGATACTGTAGACATCTTGGGCTTGATGGTGCTTAAAAAGTCGCTTACAATTCGACAGGGTCAACTTCATTGCACCGGGTTTTATCCCATACGGCTCGGTCTCTTTCCGTAGCACGGAAAGCGTCGCACAAAGCACGAACTCCGTAGCTTTTAGCGACGACCCACAGGAGTCTCTGATACATTTAACTCGTAAACCGAAGGACGCGGCCCGGAATCGAACCCACAACCTTCGGAGCATGAGTCAAACGGCTTGACCACTTAGCCACAGAGACTCCCATGGCTTGATGGTGCATCAGACGGGAGTTGACCAGCAGGAAAATGGACACAGGATACTGTAGACATCTTGGGCTTGATGGTGCATCAGACGGGAGTTGACCAGCAGGAAGATGGACACAGGATACTGTAGACATCTTGGGCTTGATGGTGCATCAGACGGGAGTTGACCAGCAGGAAGATGGACACTGTATACTGTAGACATCTTAGGCTTGATGGTGCATCAGACAGGGGGGGGGGGACCAGCATACAGATTGACACAGGTCATTGCAGATAACTTGGGCTTGAGGGTGCATAAGGCATTGGATGACCTCCACGAAGATGGATACGGCATTGCAGACACCTTGAGCTTGACTATGCATGAGACGGATGGACTAGCACAAAGATGAACACAGGACACTGCAGATATCTTGGGCTTGATGGTGCACGAGACGGGTGGACTAGCACAAAGATGAACACAGGACACTGCAGATATCTTGGGCTGATGGTGCATGAAGACGGGTGGACTAGCACAAAGATGAACACAGGACACTGCAGATATCTTGGGCTTGATGGTGCATGAGACGGGTGGACTAGCACAAAGATGAACACAGGACACTGCAGATATCTTGGGCTTGATGGTGCATGAGACGGGTGGACTAGCACAAAGATGAACACAGGACACTGCAGATGTCTTGGGCTTGATGGTGCATGAGACGGGTGAACTAGCACAAAGATGAACACAGGACACTGCAGATATCTTGGGCTTGATGGTGCATGAGACGGGTGGACTAGCACAAAGATGAACACAGGACACTGCAGATATCTTGGGCTTGATGGTGCACGAGACGGGTGAACTAGCACAAAGATGAACACAGGGCACTGCAGATATCTTGGGCTTGATGGTGCTTAAGACGGGTGAACTAGCACAAAGATGAACACAGGACACTGCAGATATCTTGGGCTTGATGGTGCATGAGACGGGTGAACTAGCACAAAGATGAACACAGGACACTGCAGATATCTTGGGCTTGATGGTGCATGAGACGGGTGGACTAGCACAAAGATGAACACAGGACACTGCAGATATCTTGGGCTTGATGGTGCACGAGACGGGTGAACTAGCACAAAGATGAACACAGGGCACTGCAGATATCTTGGGCTTGATGGTGCACGAGACGGGTGAACTAGCACAAAGATGAACACAGGACACTGCAGATATCTTGGGCTTGATGGTGCATGAGACGGGTGGACTAGCACAAAGATGAACACAGGACACTGCAGATATCTTGGGCTTGATGGTGCACGAGACGGGTGAATTAGCACAAAGATTAACACAGGGAACTGCAGATATCTTGGGCTTGGTGGTGCATGAGACGGATGAACTAGCACAAAGATGAACCCAGGACACTGCAGATATCTTGGGCTTGATGGTGCATGAGACGGGTGAACTAGCACAAAGATGAACACAGGACACTGCAGATATCTGGGCTTGATGGTGCATGAGACGGGTGGACTAGCACAAAAGATGAACACAGGACCTGCAGATATTTGGGCTTTGATGGTGTACGAGACGGGTGAACTAGCACAAAGGATGAACACAGGGCACTGCAGATATCTTGGGCTTGATGGTGCACGAGACGGTGAACTAGCACAAGATGAACACAGGACACTGCAGATATCTTGGGCTTGATGGTGCATGAGACGGGTTGAACCTAGCACACAGATGAACACAGGGCACTGCAGATATCTTGGGCTTGATGGCTGCATGAAGACGGGTGAACCAGCACAAAGATGAACACAGGACACTGTAGATATCTTGGGCTTGATGGTGCATGGGACGGGTGAACCAGCACACAGATGAACACAGGACACTGCAGATATCTTGGGCTTGATGGTGCATGAGACGGGTGAACCAGCACAAAGATGAACACAGGACACTGCAGATATCTTGGGCTTGATGGTGCATGAGACGGGTGAACCAGCACAAAGATGAACACAGGACACTGCAGATATCTTGGGCTTGATGGTGCATGAGACGGGTGGACTAGCACACAGATGAACACAGGACACTGCAGATATCTTGGGCTTGATGGTTGTGACATATATGTCATCAT
Source organism: Cepaea nemoralis (assembly GCA_014155875.1). NCBI lineage: Eukaryota > Metazoa > Mollusca > Gastropoda > Stylommatophora > Helicidae > Cepaea > Cepaea nemoralis. Next base: position 151,610 of record JACEFZ010012761.1, read on the forward strand.
CTCGCAGTCTTTTCCAGCAGACGTTGCTAGGACACGCTATCTGAAGAGTAGAGGCTATTAAAAAGCCCGACGGGAGAATTAACGAAACGAAATTTCGTTTTAAGACAATTGATTGGCCGCGCCCCGGAAACACAGGCTTAATCTAGACAAAGGCTTGGTAGACAAAGCGGTCTGGTCAATCGCCATGTTTCTCCAATGTTAGCGGGTGACCCATTGTTAATGGGTTAATTTAAAGCCCACTTATTCTCTGCGTTTTAGGTGAGCATTATATTATATACAACATATCATGTTATGTATTAGGATAAATGCTTTGTGGCAACTAATATCATGATTGAAGTTGTGTGTGTGAAAATTAGGAGAATCGCTTTCATTGAAATGTTGGTTTACGTCACACAGCCTGGACATGGCCATGTTGTCCAGTGAGCCTTCATAAAGCTTACAATATAATCTTGCTAGGAGTCATTCTTCTGAGATGATTTTGTGAACTTACTTTATTCCTATATGCTTATTTTTCACAACTGGTCTCTGTGTTATAAAGTGGTTTTTTTCCTGAGTGCTTATTTTGTATTTCTGCTCTTATGATGGAGAAATATTACTATCTCACATTTGTGTACAACTTTCATATAGGTTGTTAGATAGAGAGAGAGATATATATATATATTCTCGCTTGACTTTTTCATGCACTTAGGAGTTAATCTTTTGTTTACCTGGTTGTAAATACACAGAGATTGTCTTGTAGTCTTTTATTTTCATAAATGATGTTATGGGATTTTCATGTGGTATGATATACATAATCTCAAGTGTATGGGAAAAGATTCCCATGATTTCTCTTTTATGAGTATTTTACCTTTTATGCTCATGATTGTTACTGCTTGATGCTGTAATAAATGCTGTTATAAGTATGTATATTCTATTCATGATGTTACTGTTGGAGTAGATCTTTTAACTCCCCCCCCCCCCCAATGGGGACAAACACATGATGATGATGATGATGATGATGATGATGTTGCAAAAGGAGATGACTGAACTGGTAGCTAAACTTCTGCCATTTATCAGTGGTACTTACATAATGCTGTTTGTAACTATGGAAAGGAGATTTATGAATTGTTTACATGAGGACAGTGTCTCATGAACTTTTTCCATGGTGTGACAGCGGTACTATCAAAATGTTTGGATGGATTAGGTGGTGCGTAACCCCTCAGGAAGCTCCAGTATCAGTCCAGAAGAAATGTACCTATTGAGTAGATATCTTACTCACTTTTGGAGTGGGTCAAAACTCTACAGTAGGCGACAAGTGCTAGGGAACTAGCTACACTTTTTTTTCTTCTTCCCTTTTGTTCCCTCTATTTTTAATTATGATACACTGTTATTCATCATATATATGTATAGTTTATTATGATACATTGTTATCCAAGTTTGGATTGTATAACTAATCTATATCAACCCTGTTCTTCTTCACTATACAGCGCTAGAGATGGCGGTGGAGTATTGGACTAGTCACCATGCTTCGCACTGGATTTATAGTCAACTTGTTTGGATTTAGAGGCAGGAAACTGGGATATCAGCCTCCTCTAATATTCTACAAAGAGTGCTGGTTACTGCTACTCACCCTGAACCTGAATGTCAATGCCTGGATACGTAACGGATTTTAATATGCTGAAGTGGATTCCCTACCTCTGGGAACTTAAAGACGGTGTTAAGCTTTTCAATGTCTGCAAAGACATGAGGCATGCCTGGCCTAGATGGATACAGAGTATAACCTCTTCTAAAAGTCACCGCCTAATTCCACATTCAACTGTCATATTCCAGAGGCTCATGGATAGTCTGGAATTCACCATCATTTACCAGTATGGATTTACCAACTGATTGTGTGAACTTCCAGCTTCTTTTGAATCTTCTCATCCATCATATCCCAGACATGGATAATCAAGCACATTACCAACTCCCGTCAATCAAGTCGTATATTCAGCTGAAGAAAGAATAACCTACATCTTAACCCAGAGAAAGGGGCTGGAATATTCATGCCCCATTCAAGTTAGTTCTGTCAGGAAATTCTAATGGATTATGTGATGTCACTCCTCATCCAAAGAGATACTGAAAGTGTTTGTGCCTGATCCTGATCGAATCAATCACATGGACTCCTGTGTGTCACGCCACGCCAGAATGCTTCAGACTTATTTATACTTGTCTGTTATATCACCCTGGAACGCTCCTAGCCCAGTGACTTAGCAACTGTGACTTGAGAGATTACAGTATATCCACATTGGATTCATATGGATTACTCCTACATGTTTTTCGCGATGGATATATGATCCAGAAGTGAAAGTTCTGTGTGTGTGTGTGTGTGTGTGTGCAATCCCCAATTTTCTAAATAGGTGGATATATGCAAAGCAGCTGTTTTCCTGGATTATAGAGAGTGTGATTATGGCCAGACTTTTTCTAGTGGATAATGAAGGAGAGGGAGTCATCATCAGACCCATAGGATAGTTCTAGAGACAGATTAGATAGATTTTCTTTATCTATTTCTTTGTATGGATTTACTTTGTTTTGTGTTTGACACATGTATTTGATGTGAACCTTTTTTGGGGAAATATTCTTGGGGACTTCTGTTTGGTTGTAGACTTTGTGTGCATTGCCTGAAATATGATAATTTTTCATGTCCACGTCACCATATTGAAGCCAACAGGGTTTTCCAGAACCCAAATGTTTTCCACAATACAATTGTTTGTTTGTTTGGTTTACCCAAGCCTTGCAGTTACTTCATTGTTAACCTGTTGTTCCAAAATTGATGTTTATAGTCCAGTGTTGTTACTGTTATGTGATACAGTGAGTTATGGTTACTGTTATGTGATACAGTGAGTCATTGTACTGTTTGGTCTAACAGTGGCTGTTTTCCTCGGTCATGTAATCCAGTTGTTGCGTCTAACATTGGTTGTTGTCCCTCTGTTGTATAATACTGTGGAGGTGCATGACAGTGGATACTTGTCATTGTTTATATATGTGGGAGATTAAATGTGGGGCGGGGCACTTACACATAGACACACCTTCTGGGTAGAGTGATTAGTACTCGGGGGTCTGTGGTAGAACTTCCCGGATCTCCCAGCCTTCTATGGGAAACATTTCTTCTATGTTAGTGTTGAACTTGCACCCTTTTCTGCCTTGTTCAATACTTGGGGGTTACGAGCCAATATATTAATTCCTATAGAGGGCGTGTTTGGGTTTTAGACCCCATTCATACTGAATACCCCTAGCGAAACTTGTCCTTATTCTAATTTATTATATTTACCACCCTACAATGGTGCATGAGACGGGTGAACCAGCACACAGATGAACACAGGGCACTGCAGATATCTTGGGCTTGATGGTGCATGAGACGGGTGAACCAGCACAAAGATGAACACAGGACACTGCAGATATCTTGGGCTTGATGGTGCATGGGACGGGTGAACCAGCACACAGATGAACACAGGACACTGCAGATATCTTGGGCTTGATGGTGCATGAGACGGGTGAACCAGCACAAAGATGAACACAGGACACTGCAGATATCTTGGGCTTGATGGTGCATGAGACGGGTGAACCAGCACAAAGATGAACACAGGACACTGCAGATATCTTGGGCTTGATGGTGCATGAGACGGGTGGACTAGCACACAGATGAACACAGGACACTGCAGATATCTTGGGCTTGATGGTTGTGACATATATGTCATCATCTCGCAGTCTTTTCCAGCAGACGTTGCTAGGACACGCTATCTGAAGAGTAGAGGCTATTAAAAAGCCCGACGGGAGAATTAACGAAACGACATTTCGTTTAAGACAATTGATTGGCCGCGCCCCGGAAACACAGGCTTAATCTAGACAAAGGCTTGGTAGACAAAGCGGTCTGGTCAATCGCCATGTTTCTCCAATGTTAGCGGGTGACCCATTGTTAATGGGTTAATTTAAAGCCCACTTATTCTCTGCGTTTTAGGTGAGCATTATATTATATACAACATATCATGTTATGTATTAGGATAAATGCTTTGTGGCAACTAATATCATGATTGAAGTTGTGTGTGTGAAAATTAGGAGAATCGCTTTCATTGAAATGTTGGTTTACGTCACACAGCCTGGACATGACCATGTTGTCCAGTGAGCCTTCATAAAGCTTACAATATAATCTTGCTAGGAGTCATTCTTCTGAGATGATTTTGTGAACTTACTTTATTCCTATATGCTTATTTTTCACAACTGGTCTCTGTGTTATAAAGTGGTGTTTTTCCTGAGTGCTTATTTTGTATTTCTGCTCTTATGATGGAGAAATATTACTATCTCACCTTTGTGTACAACTTTCATATAGGTTGTTAGATAGAGAGAGAGAGAGATATATATATTCTCGCTTGACTTTTTCATGCACTTAGGAGTTAATCTTTTGTTTACCTGGTTGTAAATACACAGAGATTGTCTTGTAGTCTTTTATTTTCATAAATGATGTTATGGGATTTTCATGTGGTATGATATACATAATCTCAAGTGTATGGGAAAAGATTCCCATGATTTCTCTTTTATGAGTATTTTATCTTTTATGCTCATGATTGTTACTGCTTGATGCTGTAATAAATGCTGTTATAAGTATGTATATTCTATTCATGATGTTACTGTTGGAGTAGATCTTTTAACTCCCCCCCCCAATGGGGACAAACACATGATGATGATGATGATGATGATGATGATGCAAAAGGAGATGACTGAACTGGTAGCTAAACGTCTGCCATTTATCAGTGGTACTTACATAATGCTGTTTGTAACTATGGAAAGGAGATTTATGAATTGTTTACATGAGGACAGTGTCTCATGAACTTTTTCCATGGTGTGACAGCGGTACTATCAAAATGTTTGGATGGATTAGGTGGTGCGTAACCCCTCAGGAAGCTCCAGTATCAGTCCAGAAGAAATGTACCTATTGAGTAGATATCTTACTCACTTTTGGAGTGGGTCAAAACTCTACAGTAGGCGACAAGTGCTAGGGAACTAGCTACACTTTTTTTTCTTCTTCCCTTTTGTTCCCTCTATTTTTAATTATGATACACTGTTATTCATCATATATATGTATAGTTTATTATGATACATTGTTATCCAAGTTTGGATTGTATAACTAATCTATATCAACCCTGTTCTTCTTCACTATACAGCGCTAGAGATGGCGGTGGAGTATTGGCACTAGTCACCATGCTTCGCACTGGATTTATAGTCAACTTGTTTGGATTTAGAGGCAGGAAACTGGGATATCAGCCTCCTCTAATATTCTACAAAGAGTGCTGGTTACTGCTACTCACCCTGAACCTGAATGTCAATGCCTGGATACTTAACGGATTTTAAATATGCTGAAGTGGATTCCCTACCTCTGGGAACTTAAAGACGGTGTTAAGCTTTTCAATGTCTGCAAAGACATGAGGCATGCCTGGCCTAGATGGATACAGAGTATAACCTCTTCTAAAAGTCACCGCCTAATTCCACATTCAACTGTCATATTCCAGAGGCTCATGGATAGTCTGGAATTCACCATCATTTACCAGTATGGATTTACCAACTGATTGTGTGAACTCCCAGCTTCCTTTGAATCTTCTCATCCATCATATCCCAGACATGGATAATCAAGCACATTACCAACTCCCGTCAATCAAGTCGTATATTCAGCTGAAGAAAGAATAACCTACATCTTAACCCAGAGAAAGGGGCTGGAATATTCATGCCCCATTCAAGTTAGTTCTGTCAGGAAATTCTAATGGATTATGTGATGTCACTCCTCATCCAAAGAGATACTGAAAGTGTTTGTGCCTGATCCTGATCGAATCAATCACATGGACTCCTGTGTGTCACGCCACGCCAGAATGCTTCAGACTTATTTATACCTTGTCTGTTATATCACCCTGGAACGCTCCTAGCCCAGTGACTTAGCAACTGTGACTTGAGAGATTACAGTATATCCACATTGGATTCATATGGATTACTCCTACATGTTTTTCGCGATGGATATATGATCCAGAAGTGAAAGTTCTGTGTGTGTGTGTGTGTGCAATCCCCAATTTTCTAAATAGGTGGATATATGCAAAGCAGCTGTTTTCCTGGATTATAGAGAGTGTGATTATGGCCAGACTTTTTCTAGTGGATATTGAAGGAGAGGGAGTCATCATCAGACCCATAGGATAGTTCTAGAGACAGATTAGATAGATTTTCTTTATCTATTTCTTTGTATGGATTTACTTTGTTTTGTGTTTGACACATGTATTTGATGTGAACCTTTTTTGGGGAAATATTCTTGGGGACTTCTGTTTGGTTGTAGACTTTGTGTGCATTGCCTGAAATATGATAATTTTTCATGTCCACGTCACCATATTGAAGCCAACAGGGTTTTCCAGAACCCAAATGTTTTCCACAATACAATTGTTTGTTTGTTTGGTTTACCCAAGCCTTGCAGTTACTTCATTGTTAACCTGTTGTTCCAAAATTGATGTTTATAGTCCAGTTATTGTTACTGTTATGTGATACAGTGAGTTATTGTTACTGTTATGTGATACAGTGAGTCATTGTACTGTTTTGTCTAACAGTGGCTGTTTTTCCTCTGTCATGTAATCCAGTTGTTGCGTCTAACATTGGTTGTTGTCCCTCTGTTGTATAATACTGTGGATGTGCATGACAGTGGATACTTGTCATTGTTTATATATATGTGGGAGATTAAATGTGGGGCGGGGCACTTACACATAGACACACCTCTGGGTAGAGTGATTAGTACTCGGGGGTCTGTGGTAGAACTTCCCGGATCTCCCAGCCTTCTATGGGAAACATTTCTTCTATGTTAGTGTTGAACTTGCACCCTTTTCTGCCTTGTTCAATACTTGGGGGTTACGAGCCAATATATTAATTCCTATAGAGGGCGTGTTTGGGTTTTAGACCCCATTCATACTGAATACCCCTAGCGAAACTTGTCCTTATTCTAATTTATTATATTTACCACCCTACAATGGTGCATGAGACGGGTGAACCAGCACACAGATGAACACAGGGCACTGCAGATATCTTGGGCTTGATGGTGCATGAGACGGGTGAACCAGCACAAAGATGAACACAGGACACTGTAGATATCTTGGGCTTGATGGTGCATGGGACGGGTGAACCAGCACACAGATGAACACAGGACACTGCAGATATCTTGGGCTTGATGGTGCATGAGACGGGTGAACCAGCACAAAGATGAACACAGGACACTGCAGATATCTTGGGCTTGATGGTGCATGAGACGGGTGAACCAGCACAAAGATGAACACAGGACACTGCAGATATCTTGGGCTTGATGGTGCATGAGACGGGTGGACTAGCACACAAATGAACACAGGACACTGCAGATATCTTGGGCTTGATGGTGCATCAGGCCTTGTGTGTCTCATCCAGCGCTTGTGTCTTCTCCCAGCCTCTGATTAGCTGGAATCTGTCTTTTTCTCTCCCTAAATCTCCAATCTCCGGACTCGTGATTATGTCGTCACATTTTAGTCCTTCTGCTGTGCACTTACAGCACATACACCAGTTAATGAATGTGTGCTATTTACAAGTAATTCTTTCAGTTCATCTCCATACTTCTAGCACGTGTAGCAACCCTGATTTACAGTTAGATTTCGATATCCTAAAGATGACAGAAGTTTTCATTCCTTGTGACTTCCACATATTTCCTACTGCTGTTAAAACTCTTGTCTTTTGTATTTTTAAAAAAAATGTATATATCCCTATCTGTTTCTCCACCTTTGCCTATATTCCTTCTTAAAATGGTGTCTTCTTCAACCTCGTGAAGTGAGTCTCAACAAAGGGAGATCGACCTACCATTTGTTTTATTTATCCTCAGTAAACTTTTGTCTTTCCCTTTTCAGTTTTACACCTGATCTTATTTGTGGAGAAACAGCGAACTGTACGTAATGAACCTGTAAAACAATTGCCTAACATGCACTCTTACATTTCGATTGACTCAGCAATCTGTAAAAAAGCATATTTTATCAGCGCCGATACACAATATGTTTGGATATAAGGACCCGTGAGATAACAGCGACCATGAACTTCCGAACAAGGGCGTCAGTTTCTTTCATTATCGCAAGTCAAGGTAGATCAGTGTAAACATTATCAAAGTCAGCAGATTGGAGGTTTCGGTAACGCGAATTTTGTGTTTAGGCAGTTCATTTCGGTACGGCATAGACATCAGATAGCGGCCGATTTGGCGGGACTGCTAAGAAGTTGCACTTACTGACATGAACACGGCCGGACGAAAGTTCCATACATGGCTGGTTGCTCGCTACGAGAGAGAAAGACTCATGCCAATCAAGATGTACAGAAGAATATGCCGTACCTCATGGAAACAAAATCAAGTTGAAATACAGAGGTTCTAGAGAAACTGGGAATGAAAGAGATTTAAAAAAAAAGGTGAGGCAAATATTTCGGCTACGTAAAAGACATAATACTCATATGAACACCACACTGGGGTTTAAAATGGAATCCAAGCGAGCAAGAGGTAGATAACAATACAAGTGGGAAGATAACAAAACATGGACGAACAGCAGTCTGATAGAATATACAATCAAGCTGAGAGACAGACAGTGTAGGAGATCTATTGCAAACAAACCTTCATTGTGGAGACAACACCTCATTGACTCAGATCTACAAAGTATGATGTTCCTAACCCAACACAAACCCTTAGCAGATTTATGTTTCGGGATTTGAAAAAAAAAAACAAACAAACAAACAAAACACATACATCAAATGGAAGATGCACGACAGGGGTTAAGAGCATAAGCTACATTACAGAAAATGAAAATAATCTAATGCAATAAGTCACTGCATTTAAGGAAAATATTACTGAAGTATTATATAGAACCCGTCTTGCTGTTTGGCAGCAGAACATGGAACGTTAATGAACAAATTAGGAAATATCAAAACAATGTATCCCTTTAGTGAATGTAAACACAGAAGTCACAAACAATATGTTGTACGATTTATTGCCTGGCATATGTCGTTGGAGCTTGCCAGGTGCATATTGCAGTGTTATATATTATCTGAAGTGAATAAATGAACAATACTTGAGCTGAAACAATTAAAACACTTAGTCACCGGTATTCTTACATCTGTTATCCGCGCGATAATTCCAAATTTATCATGAACTTTTTCTGTTTGTATACATCTGACTGGAGCCGCCTAATTGCTAGCATCTCACTATTTTTGAGCAATAGTTTATTGCTCGTCGTCAGGCAATAAATCTTGCAACATATTGTTTGTGGTTCATGTGTTTAAATTTGGGGAAAGCTTGGAAGCAGCTGAGATGCGGTTCCTGAGACGAAATGTTGCGAATACCTTGGGCTGTCGGAGTAGTTAACAATGATTGCCTGGAAGAGGCTAATAAAACAAGAATATTATATACAACTATAAGATAGAGACAGCATTCTTTGGTCATGTGAAGAGAATAGAAACTTTTGAGAATATCGTGACATCTGGACAGATCAGTGGGGAAATGGCAGAGGCAGACCAAAATAGTACAGGATGGACTGAGACGGTGGCATGGAGGAATTTCATCAGCTGTGTTGATCCAGAGCACGAAGGACCGAGATCTGTGGAGAAACATGAATGCCTACGCCAGCTAGCAATGTACATGATGATGATGGTGTCCATAAGTGATTCGATCGCCTCCTTACTAAAGCTACCAGCGTACATCTACTAACTAAACCAGTTCGGTATTGATTGACGAGCCTTCTCGCTCATTTGACAAGTTGCTCTCTTTTGTCTACTTTTATTGTCAGTTCCAACTTTGGCGTATGAACTATCGATGTTGATTGATTCAGTGGAAAATCCTCTTTCCGGCCCGACTCTCAATTACGTTAACAATGTCGGCTCGATCTATTAGTTAACAGTCTTAAATAGTGGCTGTAACAGCCAACATTTTGTTTTCCTGTTTACAACTGTTAGTATTATTGATGCTAAATAATGCAGACAGTTATGAGATCAAGAGAGCGACACACGATACACAACTTTGGGATGGCATAATTATCAAGGTTCACGACCAACCCAAGTGCTGAAATACTTGATGATATCCGAATGATCGGGAAGGTTCAATATTAGCCCAATGGATGAAACAGAAAATTCCGTAGTAAGATTTTGCTGTGAGTATGTGGAGTGTTGGTCTCCCTGGTCGAGGTGTTAGCGGCTTTCTCCGTAACCCCGAATACTCTCGTGGTTGACATGAGCTCACGAGAATTGGAAGCGGTTCGAGTCGCGCCAGTGACTTATCAGAGTATGTAGCCGGTCGCTCAGAAAGCAATGGCAAACTTGTGCGTGATCTTGCCAAGAAATCAACAATCAGCTGAAAGATGCTGATGTTGACAGCGATGTTCTGTAAAGGATATGCAAAACATTTTATGTGGAGTGTTAGAACCATCACATTTTTGGGCCTCAGCGCACGGAGGGATGGGTGCGCAGTCTGTCATTCCCGTAGCAAGCGACCAGGTTCAGACCTCACTAGTGCCGCTGTTAGCGAAACTTCCCCAAACATTGGGCCAACCTGCCGTCACCAGTGATCCTACTATGAACTTACAGGTCGTGCTGGTCAAATCCTCCTACGAATCGATATGAAGAAGACTGAAAGTCAGTTAGAATATGAATTACAGGAAGTACGCGTCAGCATGACCGAATCGATAACAGCTCTCGTTCTTAAACATCCGGTGTGCTGATGACGAGGTAGCGGGTTCAGTCCCTACACTGGTCAGTTGATCTAAAATGTTGACTTCTCGTCTTTGACTTGTGATATAAATTACAAGTATCTCAAAAGTCAAAGTGGGTTCGCCTTATGGCGAAGGGACACTGGTAACAGGGAAAGCTCATGCAAACGCAAATTTAGCCCAGTGCACTCCTCAGTTGTGGAAGCCACCAGTGGTAGTAGCACTTGTAAGAATTACACGGCAGATAATTCAGCGACGATATCTTCATCATCTGTCAGAAATTCAAAGAGTCCAGTTTAGATCTTTCTGATAACTTCATAGACTACATTAAGGTCTTCAGTTGCGGTAAACGCCAGAAACTGGAACGTAATGAGAAATACGCGATTTCTAGCACATCTCTTCTTGTTCTTCTTTTTTCACCTTCATACGTCAGTATGAATTAATCACAAGAAAGCAACAGCCAACGTTAGCTTGTTGACAACTCCCTTGAGTTTGCCCTCAGATGGAGTGGGTGTAAGCCAAAATAGTTGTCACTGTTCTGAACGTGCTGAACACTCGTGCAATAAATGTTAACTGTCATTTTACTAGTTCCCCAGTTACATTATCTTTAGTTTAATAAACACGTTGTTTTCAGCCCCTAGTGTCTTGTGCGGAGTCTGTCGCAAAAAAAAAAAAAAAAAGCCACATTACGTTTGTGTAGTTGAGTCTGTTATCTTATCTATAACCATCGGACATAGTATTAATATCTTTATTTTGAAATGACAATATCATAGCTGCACTTTAATTATCAACACTGTCTTGTATCATAATGGTAGATTATCAGAAAATTTATTTTCAGACATGGAGTCTGTAATCTTTAAATTAATACTGAATAGGAAAATAAAAATGGGCCATGTCCTTAAGATGGGTCAGTGAGTTCTGTCTTCTTGTTTGCAGTATTTAAGTGAGTGGACATTTTGGTCTATGTCAGCTGTAGTAAGACAGCACTTCAGACATTTTCTGGTAAGCCTTCGGCCTCTTATTCTTCTCCTTTGTGAATTTCTGATTATGTGAATATGTATAATGATTTTGCTTTTATTTCTTTGCGTACCAGTACATTATCCGTGAGGTTCTTTGGATACGAAGTTTGTGCGTAAATAAAAAGATAAAACCACTGTGTTTATTATTTAAAGCTAGTTGTTGTTTGTTTGTTTTTCTTCCACTTATGCCGTTAGGCGTCGTGGGGAGGGGTAACTGAAGTTCCGGGGCCTGTGCCTTGCGCCTTTCCTTCAATTTCCCCCATGAATTGTGAGCAGAATTTTAGGATCAAGTAAATTCTCTACCGGTTTGCTAGACCAATCATAGGTTCCTTACATACTTCCCCCATGTATATTTGCTACTACCACCATTTCACATCCACCATTGGTCGCCTACTGGCCAGCTTCGAGCTTTGTCAGGTAGGACTGACCGACGGACATTGAAGCTTGCCCTCAAAGTGGACTCATGTGCCCTTAAAAAGTGTACTCATTCCAATTACGAGGCCTCGATAGAGTCCCGTATTGTTACTTGGATAACAACTGTTTTTCTCGAGTATCTGAGCATGCTCACAGGCATCTTTCCTTCTCAATTATTTCAGCACTGTATGATCGTGTTTGACACCGTATGTCCCTTGAGATGTGCCATTCTGAGAAGTTGTTACATCGTGATGAACAATTAATTACTAATGAATACACCATTGGAAAGAAAGAAAGAAAAAGAGAAAATTTAGGTCACACACACACACACACATACACACACGCACGCGCACACACACACACACACACACACACACATATATATATGTCAGCGACTTGCTTGCTACAGGGTTCTCAGGACTCCCCTACTTTTGCACCGCACGAAATAACAACTCGTGACATTTGCAAAAGGAATGCAATTTATTTAGAGCTGATAATTTAATGGCTCTGCGAGCGATATGCTTCATTAGCATTATACAACATGAATGCAATGAAGTAGTGAGAAATGATGCTAATAATCACAATCTAAATCTACAGCCTAATATTTGACTATTACCTAGAAACTATAGCATTTGTCAAGAACACGTCTACTCTCTACCGTCTCCAGTCGGGTCTGTCCACACGCTACACATGGCGTGGTCAAGCACGGACGCTGTCCCATCCGTGCAGTAGCTAGTCTTGCGTGCATGGAGTCCCAAGCACGCTGGCTTGTGAGCTTGAGTAACCGGGCACTTCACGGTTACTCGCAGGCCAAGCTTCCCAATGGCTTGGGGGAAGCCCTCGCTCACTTGTACTTATTGGCCCCCTGGTTGACACTAATGTGTCCCCTTGTGAAGCTATTATAGCGCTGGTGTCTCTCCTGTCTGGTGTCTCCCTACTAGACTTGTGTTAACTCTTATCAACTCTCTACAGCCTTATTGGAGATTCTGACACACACACACACACACACACACACACACACACACACACACATATATATATATATATATATATATATATATATATATATATATATATATATATATATATATATATATATATATTCGCCCATTACCACCTTACCCTTCTGCGACCAAGGCAGTAGCACAAACAAATCTCGATTCACAAACCCCACCTAAGCTTATGAATATTTCCCTGAATTAACTAATGTAAGTGTAAGATTTCTTTTTTTAATATTCAATACATTAGTTGTGTCTTCTTTGTCGATATTTGGTAAATTAGGTGTTCCTGCAAAAATATGACGGCATATTTTGGTTAAATTACATCTTAGAAATAACGTTTAATTGTGTAATCGAGAATCTGCACTGGCGACCTGAAGTAGCTTTCAGTTATGTTCAGGTGTTCTACTGGGAAATGATCTACTGGACCTGGTGCCTGGTCACTGGACAAACACATATTCTGCCCTGTCATAAATTCATGTCGTCTTCTTTCATCCTGTCTCCCCCATTTAGACATGAGCCCTCACTTAACTCACTCCATATTGATTGTTGATCAGGTTTAAGGCAAGCGAGCAAGAGGCAGACAAAGCTACAAGTGAGAAGATAACACCAAGAGATGGACGAACATCAATCTGACAGAATGTACAATCAGGGCGAGGGACAGTGTTGGAGATCCATTTCAGCCAACCTTCATTGTGGAGACGACATCTGATTGATTGAAATATTGATTGTATTTTGATGTTGCACGTCCTTTGCAGGACGTCGCAACCAACCCCAACCTAAAGTTAATTTACTAGGCTATTTACGTTCAGTAGTTTGCCATTGCTTTCTGAACCAGAATTCAACGTTGCAGTCCAATGTGACCGAAATGGGGACTGAACCCACTACCCCGACATCAGCGTACCAGAAGTTTAAACGCAAGATAATTAAACCCCGCGACTAAGCTGACCATATTTAAATGCAATTTTTTCTTATTATTTATTCCATAGCACACATATTGCCGTGATGGAGAACAACTCGCCCCTTCGTCGCAGACCGCATCTATACCAAATACTAACCTTAATCTGTGCATTTATAACGTGCTCAGATTCCTTTGCTGCACCAACCACGCCAGTTGGGCCGTTTCCTTTCCAGGACACAAGCCTTTCCTGGAGCGCCAGAGTTGATGACCTAGTTTCTAGGCTCACCCTGGATGAGATCCAACCACAGATGACCAGAGGAGGTGGCAATGCCCCGGCTATTCCACGACTGGGTAAACCAGAGTGTTTGTCTTTGCGCAGGAGTCCTCTTGTTTTGTTTTACTATGCCCACTTCTAGTTTTTATCTTTCCTCTTCTACACTCTAGTTTCTAGATATCTTATTTGGGAATAGGTTACGAACGCAATTTGCAATCCCGCACACCGCGTTCGAAACACAGCGGCGGACGTTTTGGAAGCAGATTGCTTTGTGCTGATTTTCTTACAATGGTTAGAGTAAATTATTCAATGTTTCCCCAAGATGCACACACACACATATTTTATATCCCTCTTCTATGATTTATTCGCATGTCCTTTACAGGACGTTGCAATCAACCCCAGTATTTATTAATTGCTTATGGTTACTAGGCAATGTTATTTCGCCACTGATACATGTATCTTTCATTGAAAACACTGATGTGTTGTTTTGTAATTTAAAATCTTTTCATTGAAAAATTTATATATATGTCTAGTCAATTCATTGTAGAACAGATATTTGTATTTAAGTTTTTCATTGAAGATTTGGATATATGTATTTATATTTTTTTTTCATTGAAGAATTGGTAATGCATTTAGGTTTTTTTTTTTCCATTATGTAATTCATCTGTGTTTTTAGATTTTTCCTTAAAGAATTTAATATGTGTTGAAGAGATCAGCATGGCCGAATGGATAAAAGCTCTCGCTCTTAAACACCTGGTGTTCTGATGCCAAGGTGGCGGGTTCAATCCCTACATCGGTCAATTGGATTAAAATGTTGACTTCTCGTCCTTAATTTGGGGGATGTAAATTACAAATACCTCAGAAGTGAGGGTGGGTTCGCCTGATGGCGAGGGACACTGGCAATAGGGAAAGCTAATCCACTAGCAAAAATCAAAATCTGTCCAGTGCAATAGGCGTAGTAGCAGGTGTTTGGACTACGCTTGAATTCAACGAGAGCGAAGGCCAAACAATGTATTCAGTTGTTTTAATTGAAGAATTGATATGCTCTTCCCGAAGGCATCAAACCGTTTGACTGGACCGCCGAGTGTGTCCATGGAGCGGCAGATGCGACCGGGAACCAAACATCCTTTCAACAAGCGATAGGACTGGCCGCCTCATTCAGGTATCCCACACTGCGCCGTGGTTACGGTTGTAGAATGTCTTGTACCTTCATCATGTGCCACGCCGATAAGTCTGGGCGGTCATGTTTCGCCATCTCACACGATCTCCGGAGTCACGGATCAGCTCTGTGTTTTTGTCTCGATTACGCCATATGGCTAAGCGAACCCAGATATTTAGTTATCTTCCTTTCCCTTGTTCTTTCCCCCTCACTCTTGCCAGTTGTCATCAAGTTTTCTAATTGATTTCTTCTCATAACGTGTCCAAAACTCTGGACTGTCTACGTTGATTTTTCTGTCTGTCCATTGTATCTTTGCAATTTCCTCAGAAACCATATTTCCACTGCCAATAAATGTTTTCTCAGCTTGCTCGCCCAGTTTCCACGTTTCACGCCAATACAAAAGTATAGATTCTATGTAGTACTTCAATACTCTTTTTCTCGTTGTAATTGACATCATTTTATTGTTCAGTAATGTCTTGTATACTGACTTGCATCGTATGGCAGCAATTTAGACTAAAATGACGGAACAGATACAGCTTTCAGAATAAGAATATAGAACGCTAGAGAAGCTTTCATAGCACTGGGACATTTGTGGACGTTAAAAGAAATTACACTTTGCCCCAAACTTAGAATATTCTTTCTACGTCAAATCTTTGTTTATGTACGGGTCAGAAACTGGAGAACAACTAAAGCGATGACAAAGAAACGACAGGCATTCACTAATTTGCCTTCTTTTGTGTCTTCAACGCGTGACGTTGGTGATCGTGTCTATTCACAGCCTCCAGTATCGTATGCTGCCAATCATTTCTGATACTGATGTTCCTGCATATCACGATGTCAAACTGTCCATCATCTTCTCTCTGTGTCTTCTCCTGTCTCTCTTCCCCTCCAGATTTCCCATTCTCATGACATGCCCAAAGAACATGGACTTCTTCTTCAAATGCCAGTAACCAGTTCTCTTTGTGGTTAAATTTTTCCCAGACATCTTCATTGCTCTGTCTATCCGTCCACGATGTTCTCATAATTCTTCTACACAACCACATGTCTGAAACTTCCACTGAATTCCCCACTTTTCTGCTAACTGTCGTTGAATCACTTCCACACATCGGGAAGAATATGCCATATAAACAGACATACATTGCTAGGGTGGGCTGTGTGTTGCCGCTGTACTGACTACTAGCTGCAGGAGACTGGACGCAAGAGGAGATAATCCATATAACCGTGGGAGATGGACACAAAGGAGATATTCTCATATAACAGCCGGAGATTAGACCCAAGAGGAGATAATCCCAAATAACTGCACGAAGACTGGACGCAAGATGAAATAATCACAATTGACCGTATGATGACTGGACACACGAGACGATAACTGCTAGTAACTGAGTGTGCAGTGTGTATTTTTATTAGAATTCTATGACAAACTGTCGATTATTTGGCCCTCATGTTTCATGTACACAGCCCTGACCTGTTGTTTCGAGTGGCCACAGTCATAGGTGTGGAAATTCGAGGCAAAAACAACGACCACGTCAAGGCCAATCAGTTTTATCCTCACACTGGAGCAACTTGTTTCAGCCCCGTGATCAACATCGCGAGAGATCCTCGCTGGGGGAGAAACCAGGTATGTTGTCAGTGCATTTATTCTGACACTCAGATCATTCTGTGTAAACATTGATCCATGGATCATCATCGTAGTCGTCAAGCAATAAGACCCCCACATTAGGATTTAGGCAACCGCATCTATGGCTTAGGGTCTAGTGCAACTTAATATCACAATTCCAATGCATGTCAAGTCTAGGATTCGAAATCAACCGTTAGCGATTTGGAAACATATTGCTTTGCATTGATTTAGATGTTAATGGTCATTGCTCGCTCAGAAAGCAAAAGCTGATCATTCATCATCTAATCTCATCATGTTCCTCTTGTATCTTGCAGTGCCCAGGTGAAGCATAAACAGCGAGAGAGTGCTTATGTATGTTCTTCGTGTATCGATATTCCCATGGTTTCTGTAATTTCCGCTATCCATGTTTACGTGGTCGGCCTCTTCCTCTGCTTCCGTCTGGTCTGTACATCATTGCTTGTTGAGGTATACTCTATCATTAAGCTAATCATTAAACGTAAAATTACCTTGTGCATCACAAACAGACAACACATGCCGGGGTTGATTGCAAGTACTGTAAATGACCTGCAACTGTTTTACAATAATCTTCAGGAGCCGCGGTAGCGTTGTAGCTAGATGCTATCCTGCCGGCTCAATGGTCACAAGTTCGATTCGCTTCGGGGCGGATTTGAATGTTTAAAATAGATCATGGCTTCTAGGTCGGCCCAGCCTAGAGCAGGTACCAGGGAATGTTGTGGGAGGTCAAGGCTTCCGGTGTGATGTTGACCACGTGACCCATCAAGTGCCCACTTGACTGTTGAAACTTGATAATACATGTAAACATTTGAGGTTAGCACTTTATACCAATTACGCCTCACAGAATGTCAAAGGGTCCTATACTTGTACTTCTCTAGCTTTAAGGTATACAAGCAACTTCTTGTCTTGCGGGGCTGTGTCTATTTTACCCTGGTGTATGAACAAGTCCTGTAGCTTTGAGGTATCATTGCAACTTCCTGTCTTACGCGGTTGTGTCTGTTCTACCCTGGTGTATGAACAAGTTCTATAGCTTTGAGGTATACAAACAACTTCCTGTCTTACGCGGTTGTGTCTGTTCTACCCTGGCATATGAACAAGTCCCGTACTTTGAGGTATACAAGCAACTTCCTGTCTTGCGCAGCTGTGTCTGTTCTACCCTGGCATATGAACAAGTCCCCTAGCTTTGAGGTATACAAGCAACTTCCTGTCTTGCGCAGCTGTGTCTGTTCTACCCTGGCATATGAACAAGTCCCGTAGCTTTGAGGTATACAAGCAACTTCCTGTCTTGCGCAGCTGTGTCTGTTCTACCCTGGCATATGAACAAGTCCCCTAGCTTTGAGGTATACAAGCAACTTCCTGTCTTGCGCAGCTGTGTCTGTTCTACCCTGGCATATGAACAAGTCCCGTAGCTTTGAGGTATACAAGCAACTTCCTGTCTTGCGCAGCTGTGTCTGTTCTACCCTGGCATATGAACAAGTCCCCTAGCTTTGAGGTATACAAGCAACTTCCTGTCTTGCGCAGCTGTGTCTGTTCTACCCTGGCATATGAACAAGTCCCGTAGCTTTGAGGTATACAAACAACTTCCTGTCTTGCGCAGCTGTGTCTGTTCTACCCTGGCATATGAACAAGTCCCGTAGCTTTGAGGTATACAAACAACTTCCTGTCTTGCGCAACTGTGTCTGTTCTACCCTGGCATATGAACAAGTCCCGTAGCTTTGAGGTATACAAGCAACTTCCTGTCTTGCGCAGCTGTGTCTGTTCTACCCTGGCATATGAACAAGTCCCGTAGCTTTGAGGTATACAAACAACTTCCTGTCTTGCGCAGCTGTGTCTGTTCTACCCTGGCATATGAACAAGTCCCGTAGCTTTGAGGTATACAAACAACTTCCTGTCTTGCGCAACTGTGTCTGTTCTACCCTGGTATATGAACAAGTCCCGTAGCTTTGAGGTATACAAACAACTTCCTGTCTTGCGCAACTGTGTCTGTTCTACCCTGGTATATGAACAAGTCCCGTAGCTTTGAGGTATACAAACAACTTCCTGTCTTGCGCAGCTGTGTCTGTTCTACCCTGGCATATGAACAAGTCCCGTAGCTTTGAGGTATACAAACAACTTCCTGTCTTGCGCAGCTGTGTCTGTTCTACCCTGGTATATGAACAAGTCCCGTAGCTTTGAGGTATACAAACAACTTCCTGTCTTGCGCAGCTGTGTCTGTTCTACCCTGGCATATGAACAAGTCCCTAGCTTTGAGGTATACAAACAACTTCCTGTCTTGCGCAGCTGTGTCTGTTCTACCCTGGTATATGAACAAGTCCCGTAGCTTTGAGGTATACAAGCAACTTCCTGTCTTGCGCAGCTGTGTCTGTTCTACCCTGGTATATGAACAAGTCCCCTAGCTTTGAGGTATACAAACAACTTCCTGTCTTGCGCAGCTGTGTCTGTTCTACCCTGGCATATGAACAAGTCCTATAGCTTTGAGGTATACAAACAACTTCCTGTCTTGCGCAACTGTGTCTGTTCTATCCTGGTATATGAACAAGTCCCGTAGCTTTGAGGTATACAAACAACTTCCTGTCTTGCGCAGCTGTGTCTGTTCTACCCTGGTATATGAACAAGTCCCGTAGCTTTGAGGTATACAAACAACTTCCTGTCTTGCGCAAGCTGTGTCTGTTCTACCCTGGTATATGAACAAGTCCCGTAGCTTTGAGGTATACAAACAACTTCCTGTCTTGCGCAGCTGTGTCTGTTCTACCTGGTATATGAACAAGTCCCGTAGCTTTGAGGTATACAAACAACTTCCTGTCTTGCGCAGCTGTGTCTGTTCTACCCTGGTATATGAACAAGTCCCGTAGCTTTGAGGTATACAAACAACTTCCTGTCTTGCGCAGCTGTGTCTGTTCTACCCTGGCATATGAACAAGTCCCGTAGCTTTGAGGTATACAAACAACTTCCTGTCTTGCGCAGCTGTGTCTGTTCTACCCTGGCATATGAACAAGTCCTATAGCTTTGAGGTATACAAACAACTTCCTGTCTTGCGCAGCTGTGTCTGTTCTACCCTGGCATATGAACAAGTCCTATAGCTTTGAGGTATACAAACAACTTCCTGTCTTGCGCAGCTGTGTCTGTTCTACCCTGGCATATGAACAAGTCCTATAGCTTTGAGGTATACAAACAACTTCCTGTCTTGCGCAGCTGTGTCTGTTCTACCCTGGTATATGAACAAGTCCTATAGCTTTGAGGTATACAAAGCAACTTCCTGTCTTGCGCAGCTGTGTCTGTTCTACCCTGGCATATGAACAAGTCCTATAGCTTTGAGGTATACAAGCAACTTCCTGTCTTGCGCAGCTGTGTCTGTTCTACCCTGGCATATGAACAAGTCCTATAGCTTTGAGGTATACAAGCAACTTCCTGTCTTGCGCAGCTGTGTCTGTTCTACCCTGGCATATGAACAAGTCCTATAGCTTTGAGGTATACAAGCAACTTCCTGTCTTGCGCAGCTGTGTCTGTTCTACCCTGGTATATGAACAAGTCCTATAGCTTTGAGGTATACAAACAACTTCCTGTCTTGCGCAGCTGTGTCTGTTCTACCCTGGCATATGAACAAGTCCTATAGCTTTGAGGTATACAAACAACTTCCTGTCTTGCGCAGCTGTGTCTGTTCTACCCTGGTATATGAACAAGTCCTATAGCTTTGAGGTATACAAACAACTTCCTGTCTTGCGCAGCTGTGTCTGTTCTACCCTGGTATATGAACAAGTCCTATAGCTTTGAGGTATACAAACAACTTCCTGTCTTGCGCAGCTGTGTCTGTTCTACCCTGGTATATGAACAAGTCCTATAGCTTTGAGGTATACAAACAACTTCCTGTCTTGCGCAGCTGTGTCTGTTCTACCCTGGTATATGAACAAGTCCTATAGCTTTGAGGTATACAAACAACTTCCTGTCTTGCGCAGCTGTGTCTGTTCTACCCTGGTATATGAACAAGTCCTATAGCTTTGAGGTATACAAACAACTTCCTGTCTTGCGCAGCTGTGTCTGTTCTACCCTGGTATATGAACAAGTCCCGATAGCTTTGAGGTATACAAACAACTTCCTGTCTTGCGCAGCTGTGTCTGTTCTACCCTGGCATATGAACAAGTCCGTAGCTTTGAGGTATACAAACAACTTCCTGTCTTGCGCAGCTGTGTCTGTTCTACCCTGGCATATGAACAAGTCCTGTAGCTTTGAGGTATACAAGCAACTTCCTGTCTTGCGCAGCTGTGTCTGTTCTACCCTGGCAAATGAACAAGTCCCCTAGCTTTGAGGTATACAACAACTTCCTGTCTTGCGCAGCTGTGTCTGTTCTACCCTGGCATATGAACAAGTCCCGTAGCTTTGAGGTATACAAACAACTTCCTGTCTTGCGCAACTGTGTCTGTTCTACCCTGGCATATGAACAAGTCCCGTAGCTTTGAGGTATACAAGCAACTTCCTGTCTTGCGCAGCTGTGTCTGTTCTACCCTGGCATATGAACAAGTCCCGCAGCAGGAGCCTGCTGTGGCTATGTTAATTCTGAGGAATATCGTCATTTATAGGCATGCGCGTAAACAGGAACGGGTGGTCAGTCTTTCCCTCCGGTAGCGAACGTCGAGGAACCATTGTTCGATGACGGTAATATTATTATTGTCAGCTCAACTGACCCTGGGGTATAACAACAAAACAAACAAACAAACAAACAAACAAACAAACACATACGGAAACAGGAACCTGCTATGGCTCTCTGATGTGACAGGGTTATCACATTATGTAGGTCTGGGTGTACAACTGGAGTCTGTGGCCATTCTTCTCCTCACTTTAGCGGACGACGAGCGTAGATATCAAACCCTCGGCCCATGGCAGCATCAGCGCAACCCGCCGATTACATATACACCCCGCCACCCTAGTTTATACGGGTACTTGATTATTTGCTCATATTGCTTTCTATCCCCAGTTGTGGAGGTCAAACAAGAAAGTAACAGACAACTGTTTACGCTACGAGACATATTGGATATATAGTCATGTCCACATAGTTTTAGACAATTGCATCTATTCCTCTGTGTACCCAATCCTACAACATGTGATGGTTCTAACACTTCACACACCTACAACAGGCACCCCCTCCCCTCCCCCTTTTACATTAAATTAACTATCTCGCCTGCTGATAAGTTAAGAAGTTAGTTGCATATCAGTTACAGGACGTCACAGTCAACCCCATCATTTGTTCCTGTTTTTGATTGCTTAGTGAGTTTACATTCAGTATTTTGCCATTGTTTTCTGAACGACCTACACTCATACCATTGTATGAAAACCAGTACACGGCGGCCTGCTTCTAAATCGTTCACAACTGTGTTTCGAACGCGGTGTGCGAGATTGCTGATTGTGTTCGTCACCCCTTTGCCACAGCTCGTGTCGATGAATATGTTGTCAGTATGATACCGTACTCCATAATAAGAGTATCAACAGCGGAGTTGATCCAGAAAATGAGAGACCGAGATCTGTAGAGAGTCATGAACTTCTACGCCAGCCGGCATGGCACTTGATGATGATGACTCTACAATAAAGACGGCTCTGTGGCGAGCTAGTTACGAATGCAGTTCGTAATCCCGCATACCGCGTTAGAAACACAGCTGCGGGAGATTTGGCAGCAGATCACCTTGCGTTGGTTCTCATACAATGGTATGAGTGATGGTCGTTCAGAAATCAATGGCAAACTGCTTGTCAGAGCCCTATATACATATATACAAACAGGACAGATCCATGTGACAGGACAGATCCATGTGACAGGACAGATCCCTGAGACAAGACGGTGACAGGACAGGTCAGGACATTACGCCCAAGGACAAACGGTTGACGTGATTTAACTGAACGACAGTCACCATCGACGGGCGGACTAACCCCAGGCTAAAGACAGGACAACACTGAGACGCAGCACTGACCACGAGATACGTGAGCAACCCGGAGGTCATGGGGCAAGTGATGCGAGATCCAGGAGGAAAGCTGGGGAGACTGGACTGGGACTTCGATGTGGGCGGATTGCTGATGTGTTAGCGGTTACGGATGTGCCTGAGTGTTGTTGAGCGAGTGTACAGCTGAGAGGATAAACTGCTAGTTTGCGCTGTGAGATTGATCCAGTGATATAGAGTGTAAATATTGAGCACAACCCACTACTGGCAACGCTGATCGCATTCTGGTATGAACCTAAGGCCTATCCACGTCAATATAGAAGCACTATACTCGAGTTTCGCCCTCATTTGAACTCGTCAGTAGTGCATATCCCTGACCGGATCCGGAAACAGTCCCGGATCACGCGTGTGAAGCGGGTGTGTAACCACGCGGCACACACTGGACACACCAAATTATCACAACAGAACATCACAACGCTACCCATCGTAGGCTATGCTCAAGATACGCCAGCTGTGATAGTAGTGTGCAGCATGAATGAAACGCATTGCTGCGTGTAAATTATTTGTGATACCATTGTATTATACTGTATTCTATTTGAACATTAAATGTGACGATGTATTGATGTTGTCCATCGGACTCCGACTGACATTTATTTATATGTCCTTTAATTGTCAAGGCCACTAAGTTGTGAGCCAGTTGTACTTGTGAGACCTTGACACTGCTGAACGTGAACTTACCAAGAAATCACAATAGCCCAAAAATGCTGGGGTTGTCTGCGAAGTCCTGTAAAGGATATGCAAGTGACTTTAACATAACTCAACAATATTTTTTGGTCTTTCTTCTTCTGTCCGAGAATTCATAGGCTCGTAGATTAGAACGATGGTTCGTCTTTCTCTTAACACTTGCATTCCTTGTATTTTCACAGGAGACTTATGGAGAAGATCCGTTTTTGACTGGGATCCTGGCTCAGAATTATGTTCGAGGCTTGCAAGGTATGACCAGGTTCCCGTTGTCTAAATGTAGGTCGACAAACAGTGAACAGACAGGTGGACAGACAGTGAACGGACAGCTGGACAGACAGTGAGCATGCAGCTGGACACGTGTGTACATTCCGTGGATTTCTTGCGCTGGTCGTGCAGTCGTTCAGGAGACAACGTGGGGATTAATTTCTTGTCATTAAAAGCGCCTGCTGTCTGAACTTTGATACTAGATTGATTGATTTATTGATGGATCGATTTATTAAATGACTGAATGGTTGGACTGGGGCTCTGACAGATTGTTCCAACAGCGTTGAAACAACCTGTTAGAGCCACAGTCTTCTCCAGCAGATCATTGTGAGGGTTCTCAACCCAGAACATGGCTGATTCTCAAACACTGGTTGACCGGCAAACTTAGCCGCGTGTTCTGAATGCCGCACTCCCCAGCCATTAATGGGGATTATATAGTAATCACAGAGAGGAGCGGCTGGCAGGTCGCGATGTCCGCCTCATGATCTGAAGGTTGCCGGTTTCAATCCACGCTCAAGGCAGAGAGATTTTCCAAGATTTTCTTATGATCTCTTGGGTATTGAAAGCGGACACCTAGCCTTCTCGGATAAAGACGAAAATCAGGAGGTGCCGTGTGCAAGGTGTGCACGTGAAAAATCCCACGGCATTGGAAATCACAATGACTAGGCAGTAATGCCACTGCCTGGCAAAATTGTTAGCGAAAAATACACATAGCCACGGGTAAACAGAACCCGTTACTTTGGATGGAACCTGTCTAGAGGAAACAAATCTTTTACAAATATCTGTCTAGAGGAAACAAATCTTTTACAAATATCTGTCTAGAGGAAACACATCTTTTACAAATATCTGTCTAGAGGAAACAAATCTTTCACAAATGCATGTCTATAGGAAGCAAACCTAACACAAATGCATGTCTATAGGAAGCAAACCTAACACAAATGCATGTCTATAGGAAGCAAACCTAACACAAATGCATGTCTATAGGATGCACACCTAACACAAATGCATGTCTATATATATATATATATATATAGCTAGAGAAACAGACCAAAAAAAAAAAAAACGGTAGATATACAGACAACCAGGCTCACAAACGAGTAAACAGACCACCGACTGACAGAGAGACAAATACGGTAGACGGACTGATAGATAAACAGACATATAGACAGAGAGACGATTAGATAGATAGCTAGACAGACAGACAGACCACCGACAAACAGTCAGACAGAGAGACAAATATAGTAGACAGACAGAAAGACAGACAGACACATTTACCATGAAACTGACACACTGTACTTGATGAAACCAGGCAACCACTCCAGGTTTGTGCGGGCGGCCTCGGGATGCAAACATTTCGATGCTTACGCTGGACCAGAGAACGTCCCAGTCTCCAGGTTCACCTTCGACGCACAGGTGAGGTCACAGTGACAGATGTTATGCTTATATATTACCATTAGTCTCTACCAGCCTCTACTTCAACTGCCAGCAAATGATGATCCAACTTGCGACTGTCTGCCCCAGCCCTAGCTTCTCTACAGCGCCCATTAGTTGGCTGTTTCTCCCTGCTTGAGAAACCACGATACAGGTGGGAAGATAATGATAGCATCAAGAGAGGGATAAACAGCAGTATGGCACAATCAAGGCGAGAGGCAGACAGTGTTGTAGATCCATTGCAGCCAACCTTAATTGTGGAGACAACACTTGATTGATTGAGTGGTGTGCTAGTGGGCGCCATGTTGTAACGGTTAGGGCGGTAAGCTATCAATGACATGAACGCGGTCCGACACTGGTTCGATGTTAGCTATCGCCGATAGTTACGTGAGAGAAAGACTGACACCTATTCCCCTTTGCACTCCGACCTTCAAATCTGTGAGGGTCCTAGCACTTCACCTGCCTACAGCAAGTACCTGCTATCATCATCATGTGCCATGTCGATAAGCGTGGTCGGCCATGTTTCGCCATCTCACACGATCATCAGAGTCGTGGATCAGCTCAGTGTTCTTGTCTCGACCATACCACGTGGCCAAGCCATCCAGGTACTTTACTTCTCTGCCTTCTCCTTGTGCGTTTCCCCTCAATCTTGCCAGTTGCCACCAAGTTCTTCAGTTGTCCCTGCTATAGCACTTGTTTATAATGGTGTTATGTCCTCACGCTAGATTGTACGAGGAGATGTGTCAGATACCAATGGCTACAATGTTGAAAAACTCGCCGAAAAAAATGAACTTATGGTGTTTACGTCATCAGAAAACAGCAAGTACAATGAAGACGATGATGTTGAAATCAGAATGATCACAAAATATATTTGGAGTGATCGCCGAAAAAAGAAAAGGCAATTTAATATTTTTTTGTTCCAGACTCAGTTTTATTGTTTTTATTTTTTGTTTTCTTTGTTTGTGTTTTTTTTAATTCATGTGATTGCTTGTCAGACTTCAATTTTCCTGTCTGTACTTTTGTCTGTGGTCGTTGATAAAGACTGGTCGAATCGTTCGTTGTAATTGTGTGTGTTTTCTTTCGTGGCGTTTCCTGGTCATATTTCGTGTTCAGTCAGATTCCATGAAGTTCAATGATGTGGTTGATTGACAGCATCTTATAATTATGCGTCTGAACTTTTTTTCTGAGAACCAACGAAGGTGTAAATACAAGTAATGGGCTCATTTTCACGTCATCTGTTGTGTTTGCGTGTGATAAGTAAAAACAAGTAATGACGTCTTTTATACGTATGTTTGTTTGTTTGTTTTTTTCTTTTTGCGCTCACTCGCTTTGAACTCAAGCGTAGACCATACGCACTGCTTTTAGTAGCACTGGACTGAATTTTGCGTATGGATTGGCTTTCTCTGTTACCAGTATCTCCCGCCTCTAGGTGAACCCACTCTGACTTCAAAGGTACTTGTAATTAACGTCTCTAAGTCAAGGACGAGAAGTCAACATTTTAGTCCAACTGTCCGGCATAGGGGTTGAACCCCTTACCTCGGCATCAGCACACAGGATGTATACGAACGAACGTTCTTGTCCATTCGGCCATGCTGGCCTCCAGCCGGTCTTGTCTTGTGTTGGGTATATTGTGCTAGCCCGCCATCTTAGACCAATAAGCACTCCACGGATCATCTGATCTATATCTTAGATCAATCAGCACTCCACGGATCATGTGATCTATATCTTAGACCAATCAGCACTCCACGGATCATGTGATCTATATCTTAGACCAATCAGCACTCCACGGATCATGTGATCTATATCTTAGATCATCAGCACTCCACGGATCATGGATCTATATCTTAGACAATCAGCACTCCACGATCATATGATCTATATCTTAGACAATCAGCACTCCACGGATCATGTGATCTATATCTTAGACCAATCAGCACTCCACGGATCATGTGATCTATATCTTAGACCAATCAGCACTCCACGGATCATGTGATCTATATCTTAGACCAATCAGCACTCCACGGATCATGTGATCTATATCTTAGACCAATCAGCACTCCACGGATCATGTGATCTATATCTTAGACCAATCAGCACTCCCCGGATCATGGATCTATTCTAGACCAATCAGACTCAGGATCAGTGATCTATCTTAGACCAATCAGCACTCCACGGATCAGTGATCTATATCTAAGACCATCAGCCACTAATCAGCACGACTCCACGGATCTGTGATCTATATCTTAGACCAATCAGCACTCCACGGATCATGTGATCTATATCAGACCATCAGCACTCCCACTTCCACGGATCATGTGATCTATATCTTAGACCAATCAGCACTCCACGGATCATGTGATCTATATCTAAGACCAATCAGTACTCCACGGATCATGTGATCTACATCTTAGACCAATCAGCACTCCACGGATCATGTGATCTATATCTAAGACCAATAAGCACTCCACGGATCATGTGATCTATATCTTAGACCAATCAGCACTCCACGGATCATGTGATCTATATCTAAGACCAATCAGCACTCCACGGATCATGTTGATCTATATCTAAGACCAATCAGCACTCCACGGATCATGTGATCTATATCTTAGACCAATCAGCACTCCACGGATCATGTGATCTATATCAAGCCGGCCGCCTTTGCTTCCGAGAACATTTTGTGGTACCAATTTAGGCTGAGTGACCTATGAACCCAGGTCAATGAAATAATCCACGCTGGAAAGGGTTTCGAACACACACGCAATGGGTCAGAAAGCAAGCGAGAACAAATGTACCCTGCGTGATTTGTTACCCAGTTTGTGTTATACTTTACTTAAGTGATCATTATCAATCGCTCACAACAACCACATTGGTATATTAACTCATATCATGTGCGTTGTTATTATCTTAACTTACGTACGCCCAGCTTATGTTGCTGTAAAGTAACACATGGCTTAGCGTGAAAAGATTTACAGCCGCAACCATGGCGAACGTAAAGAGTTAAAACTTATTATTTTCTTTTCCTTTCCTTCATATGTCTCCGTGTCATGATATGAAGATAGTTTAGATGAGTGTCGATTCTAGCTTCTAGCGAGAACCGTTTAGTTTTCCTTTACATTTGTGATCGAAGCTCCGGCAAGCTAGAGCATTGCTTCGCTGATCCGGCAGTTTCTGCAGCTTGTCTTGTTCCAGATGTATTGGTGTGACCTTTCCTCTGGAGTGAACGAGGCAGGTGAGAGAGGGAATCACGCTATATGGGCAACACATGGTATCTACAATTCAGCCCAGGTTTTGTGTTATGGTGGATTATAACTCTATCCCTGTTCCCTGCTATGCGGTGTAATTAAGCCTTTATGTTTAAAGCCTAATGTAACAAACTATCGTCTGTCAAGGTACCAAGGAGTGAGTGAGTGATTCTAGCATACGACGTTTAGTTTTCCTTCACATTTGTGACGTTGTTTTCTGTTTATGTTTTCGATAAACGTTAATGAGGCAAACGTGTGTTTCTGGAAGGTTTCTGATGTTGACTGGCATACCACCTTTCTCCCTGCCTTCAAGAAGTGTGTTGAGGCTGGTACATACAGTCTCATGTGTAGCTACAACAGGTAAGTCAAGTCTTTTATCTCAGTTATATCTTAGTTATAACATGGGGGTGAGGTGCTCAATGCACTTTGTGAGTCTTTAGAAGTCAAATTTCCCTACTTATTTTATTTATTTGGTAGTAGATATGCTGCTTATACAGTATTACTATCCACATCACATAATCTCATCTCATCTCATCATGTTCCTCTTGTACCTTGCGGTGTCGAGGTGAAGTATAAACAGCGGGAGAGTGCCCGATTATGGGCTTCATGTATCGATATTCCCATAGACTCTGTTATGCCCTGTGTCCATCGTTTACGTGGTCGGCCCCTTCCTCAGCTTCCCTCTGGTCTGTACATCATTGCTTGTTGTGGTATACTGTTAATTGGTAACCTATTTGCATGGCCAAACCATTTGACTTGCTGCCTTCTAATAAAATCTAGTGCAGCTATAACCCCCACTTTAGTCCTGATTTCTTCATTTCTGATCTTATCTCTTCTTGATACGTTGAGTATTCTTCTCAGGAATCTCATTTCTGTTGTTGTGATTTTTCTTTTCTCTTTTTCAGTCATTGTCCAGGTTTGGCATTGTTAAGATAGAGTTGGTAAGAAGATTGTGTTGTAAAGTGCTTTCTTAGTAGTTATTGATACATGTTTGTTCTTTAGTATTGGTGCCATTTGTCCAATGAGTTGGTTTGCCTTATTGCATCTATTTTCGATCTCGTCTTCTGATGTGCCATTTGATGATATTATACTTCCTAGGTACTTGAAGCTCTTTACTTCTTTCAAGGGATGTTCGTTTAGGTGAATCGTTGTTGCTTTTTCTTCTTTAGTTATAGTCAATACCTCTGTTTTACTTGTGCTAATTTTCATGGTTATGTTCCCTACACAGAATGGTATAGAAAAACTAACAACCTCAACGTAAAAGAATAGTGAACATCATCTCCTATATCTTAACATAATAGAAACAAAGATAATGCATTCAGAGGAAACTAATATTGGGGAAAACAATATATGGTAATGAGGAAACTAATATTGGGGAAAACAATATATGGTAATGAGGAAACTAATATTGGGGAAAACAATATATGGTAATGAGGAAACTAATATTGGGGAAAACAATATATGGTAATGAGGAAACTAATATTGGGGAAAACAATATATGGTAATGAGGAAACTAATATTGGGGAAAACAATATATGGTAATGAGGAAACTAATATTGGGGAAAACAATATATGGTAATGAGGAAACTAATATTGGGGAAAACAATATATGGTAATGAGGAAACTAATATTGGGGAAAACAATATATGGTAATGAGGAAACTAATATTGGGGAAAACAATATATGGTAATGAGGAAACTAATATTGGGGAAAACAATATATGGTAATGAGGAAACTAATATTGGGGAAAACAATATATGGTAATGAGGAAACTAATATTGGGGAAAACAATATATGGTAATGAGGAAAAATTGAAGGTGGTGGAAAATTTCGAATATCTTGGGTCATTAATTACCAACAATGATGACACAATGAAGGGAATTAAAAGACGAATATCTATTGCTCTTCAGAAACTAAAACAATCTGAATAAATTGTGGAATGGGACAGACAGAACTACAAAAATTAGATTTTTAAGAGCATGCATCTTTCACATTGCAACATACGCCTGTGAGACCTGGACACTTACTAAACAAGCCGAACAGCGCATAAATGCCTTTGAATATAAATGTTATAGACGAGTTCTAAGAATATCTTGGATAAAGAAAAGAACAAATGCATCTATAGACAAAATCTGAATATTGAAGAAGATTGGCCACCAAAGACGATAAAACAAAGGCAACTGAAATATTGTGGTCACTTGAAACGTCATGTAAGTTTGGAGAGAATAAATATGGAGGGGTATATGTTCGAGAAGAGAGGAAGAGGAAGGCCAAAGGGAAGATGGGTGTATCGGACGCAGGTCATCTTGCTTATGATCGAGAGGTTTTCCGGAAGGTTGTTATGGGAGCGAAGTTCTGCAAGGGACATGCTGCTGAATGACTGACTGAATGAATCCTAATTTATTGATATGCCCCATGAACATCTTGACCATTGAAAACAATAACTATTATTATGCATCCAGCATAAACGGAGTGCCGGCGTGTGCCAACAAGAAGCTGCTGACAGACATACTGAGGCATGAGTGGAACTTCACTGGTTACATCGTTGGCGACGAGGGAGCTATACAGAATGTTCTCCAGAGGTTTCATTACAAGTCCAACACCAGCGCCGATGCAGCGGCACTCTGTGTCAACGCAGGGGCTAACCTGGAACTTCCGGACCCCGCCCACCCAAACATGTTCTCATCAATAGGTTTGTCTTAATGTCCGTTATTCTTTAACTGCTACAGAGATAATGACAACATCACACATCTAAAAATATAAATGCCTTAGCAGGGATCTGCTGTGAGCAGGTGAAGAGTTAAAATCATCTCATTTTGTAGACCTGAGTGTACATACGAACAGGTGATAAGTATTTTTCTCTCGTAGCGAGCGACAAGCCCAGGTATCTGACAGCGCTCTTGCCATTATTCCTAACGTCCTAACCGTTCCACTAACTCGCCCACTGCCCACCAAAAGCCAATAGGTGTAAGATAGTCGCTAGCAGAAATCTCGTTGGCGTGCGGAGTGTTGAGTGCTCACATATTCTTCACACGGCGAATGAGATGAGGGTGTTAGTTCCATTTATCGCTCGCTAACTTCCTAGAAATGTGTGACAACAGTCTGATACTCACTCTATGAACCCGAGTGGACACCGGGACCATGATTGTCGTGAATCAGAATCCTGCCGCCGCTAGGGAGTCAGCCGTTAACACTGTTTTTGTTAGCAGCTGCACTAACCATCGTACCACCCAGTCTCCCACAAACGTCGACGTCTGTGGCGAAGGGATAACGAACGCGATTCGTAATCCCGCATACTGCGTTTGAAATCATCTGCAGGGGATTTGGAAGTCAACCGCCTTGTGTTGAATTTTAACAATGACATGAGTGTCGGACTAAAGCAATGACAAACTACTAAACTTAAACTTGCCTTGTAAATCACAAACAGCCATAAATGCTGGGGTTGACTGCGACATCCTGTAAAGGACACGCAAGTAACTAATTCCCATAGAAAGCATACGGAAACGAGAAAAGAAAGTTATGGGATACGTTAAAGGACGAGATGACATAATGAAAGTGTCCTTATGTTGGGAAAAATACTTGGGAAAGAGCAGAAGACAATAAGCACATATGTGTCTTATATTTGGAAAGCTTAAACAGCTTGACAGTAGATCATGTTGTAATCAACATCAACCAAAATAAAGAAGGTATTGATCAGAGAGTTGCTTTTTGCAAATGATGCTGCAATTAGCCCCACTCTGAGGAAGAAATACAACGTCTACTATCTGCATTTGCAAATCTAGGATCAGAGGTAAACAGTAAATTATCCCTAGATCAGGAAATCAACATCCGGATTGATATGGCGGTAACAACAATGAACAGGTTAACAAAAGGAGTCTGGGAGAATAGGAAGATTACCGCCAAAACAAAAGTCCTGGTCTATCAAGCACGTGTCCTTAGTACTCTTCTTTAAGGCAGTGAAGAGAGAAAAGTTTAAACAGCTGTCATATCATCAGTCTGCGAAGAATACTTGGTATTAAATGGCAAGACAAAATGACAAATACTGAATTTTTGGAAAGATCCAAGTGTGTGACGGTGTGTTCCATGCTCAGTCATCGCAGACTTAGATGGTAGCAGTGGGCGGCAGCAGCAGCAGCAGCAGCAGCAACAGAAGAAGGAGCAGAAGCATAAAACAAATAATAATAATAGTAGTAATAATAATTATCTCGGGAAGAGATAAAGAGGAAGGCCAAAGAGAAGATGGGTGCAGGATGTGGCAGATGATCTCCAGATGGGTGTATCGGTATCGGATGTAAGACATATTGCTTATGATCGAGAGTTTTTCCGGAAGGTTATTATGGGGGGTGGGGGGGGGGACGCGAGGTTCCGCAAAGGACATGCTGCTGAATAAATGAGTAATAATAATAATAGACCAACATCTTTACACCCGGTGCCATTATACCAGCACACTAGATATCTGGTGATCCTAGACCCATGCATCATCAGAGGTATGAGATCCATGTAAAATTGTCTCATCAGAAACTACCCAACACCACTCCGGTATTCAGATTATATTTGTCTTGTATTCAGCTGATATTGTTTATCTTATCCATATCTCATTGTTTATCTTATCCATATCTCATTGTTTATCTTATCCATATCTCATTGTTTATCTTATCCATATCTCATTGTTTATCTTATCCATATCTCAAAGTTTACCTTATCCATATCTCAGTGTTTATCTTATCCATATCTCAGTGTTTATCTTATCCATATCTCAGTGTTTATCTTATCCATATCTCAGTGTTGATCTTATCCATATCTCATTGTTGATCTTATCCATATCTCATTGTTGATCTTATCCATATCTCAGCGTTTATCTTATCCATATCTCAGTGTTTATCTTATCCATATCTCATTGTTTATCTTATCCATATCTCAGTGTTTATCTTATCCATATCTCAGTGTTTATCTTATCCATATCTCAGTGTTTATCTTATCCATATCTCAGTGTTTATCTTATCCATATCTCAGTGTTTATCTTATCCATATCTCAGTGTTTATCTTATCCATATCTCAGTGTTTATCTTATCCATATCTCAGTGTTTATCTTATCCATATCTCAGTGTTTATCTTATCCATATCTCAGTGTTTATCTATCCATATCTCAGTGTTTATCTTATCCATATCTCAGTGTTTATCTTATCCATATCTCAGTGTTTATCTTATCCATATCTCAGTGTTTATCTTATCTATATCTCATTATTTATCTTATCCATATCTCAGTGTTGATCTTATCCATATCTCAGTGTTGATCTTATCCATATCTCAGTGTTTATCTTATCCATATCTCAGTGTTGATCTTATCCATATCACAGTGTTTATGTTAACCATACCTCAGTGTTTATCTTATCCATATCTCAGTGTTTATCTTATCCATACCTCAGTGTTTATCTTATCCATATCTCAGTGTTTATTTTATCCATATCTCAGTGTTTATCTTATCCATATCTCAGTGTTTATCTTATCCATATCTCAGTGTTTATCTTATCCATATCTCAGTGTTTATCTTATCCATATCTCAGTGTTTATCTTATCCATATCTCAGTGTTTATCTTATCCATATCTCAGTGTTTATCTTATCCATATCTCAGTGTTTATCTTATCTATATCTCAGTGTTTATCTTATCCATATCTCAGTGTTTATCTTATCCATATCTCAGTGTTTATCTTATCCATATCTCAGTGTTGCCTACCCAGATTTTTTTTTGGCGCACGCTCGCTTTGAACTCAAGCGTAGGCCACACACTATTTATAGCAGTGATGGACTGAATTTTGCCTGTGGGTTAGCTTTCTATATTAACAGTGTCCCTCGCCGTGAGGCGAACCCACTCCGACTTCGGAGGTACTTGTAATTTACGTCCCAAAGTCAAGGACGACAGGTCAACATTTTAGTCCAGCTGTCCGGTGTAGGGGTTGAACCACTGACCTCGGCATCAGCACAACGGATGTTTAAGAACACGCGTTCTTACCCATTCGGCCATGCGGACCTGCGTATCCAGATTTTATTGTTGTCTATACATATAGTGTAGCACAGTGGTTCTCAACCTTTTTTGGCCCATGCCCCCCTTTACCATATGTTCAGAACGTCATCCCCCCTCCATTTTCGAATTTCCTCCCTATAAATTGCCCCCCCCCCACCCTTACACAGTATACATAAAAATGGAAGCTAAATTTAATAACACATACTAGAACAAGTCTAGACATCTACATAAAACGTGATTTGCGGGTCTACTTACGTTATAAAACGAAATTCATTAGGGCGAGAAGTACGAACCGTAAAATTTAGAGGGAAAAACAATATCAAGTAACTGGTTCTTGTATTAATGCGATCTTGAAATAATCTTAATTCCCCCCCCCCCCCCCCCCCGAAACCCTAAATCCCCCTTCTCCCGGGGGGGGGGATTCCCCACCGGTTGAGAACCACTGGTGTAGCAGAACTTGTAAACCTGATGATATTCAAACTAGGTTTGTTATTTTGGTGACTTGACTTGTTCAGTAGTGTAATGTTGAACAGAAACATGTTCAAATCCTCACCGAAGAACACCTCCAGGGGCATTACTTAGTATTAACATTTTGTTTTATACGTAATTTGTGTGTTATTTCCCCCGACACTAGCGACACACAATTATCAACTATGGAATCTTCTAGGTAGATTCTTTGTAAAGTGTATGTAATTGAAACACGGATGCAGCAGTTCAACTATTCATTCACACGAGCATGTGAATGTCAAGTGATCAGTCTCTAGCTAGACTTCTAATATGAAACTGCAAGAATTCTACAGAGCTGGTTGTGGCTAAATGCTAGCCGATTTGTTGACCCAGTACTGCCGTTTCTTCACATCTAATGTCGCCGGGTCCGTGGCGGGGAGGTTACGGACGCAGTTTGTAATCCGACATACCGCGTTCGAAACACAGCTGTGTTCGTTTTTTTAATGAAAATGGCATTGACGCCGGTCGTTCAGAAAGCTATGGCATCTACTGAACGTAAACTTGCTCAGGAATCATGAACAGCCAAAAAAATGCTGGGGTTGACTGTTACGTCCGTAAAGAATATGCAGTTACCTTTTAACTGCCGTTTAGACAGTGTTGTGTATTTAAGTTTCATTATTATATATCCACTTTTCAGTGTTGTGTATCCATATATACATTATTTGTATCCATATATCATTTTTATGTATCCATACATCAGTGTTGTATATCCATTTTCCAGTATTGTGTTTCCACGTTTCAGTGTTGTGAATACATATATCAGTTTTGTGTATCAATATATCATTGTTGTATACCCATGTGTCAGTATTGTGTATCCACGTTTCAGTGTTGTGTATCCATATGCCAGTGGTGTTTATCCAGATTTCAGCGTTGTGTATCCTAATTTGATTGTATCCACATATGAGCATTAAAACTGTCTTGTGTTTAGTTGATGCTGTTAACGAAGGAAAACTGTCCGAAGCTCTGGTCAGAGAAAGGGTCAAGCCGCTGTTTTACACCAGAATGAGGCTCGGAGAGTTCGACCCCCCAGAACACAATCCCATATTCCAGTTTGAACGCCAGTGTGACGGAGTCACCCGAGCACCAGGCCTTGGCGGTGGAGGCAGCGATCAAATCCTTCATCCTCTTGAAGAATTTAAATAACGCTTTGCCGCTGAACCCAGCCGCGTATAAGCATGTCGTGGTCAGTACATAAACATTGTCCGTTGTGGTCATTACATAGAAATGTCTGTTATGGTCAGTTTATGAAAACTATACGCAGTGGTCAGTATATGGAAACTTTAATCTTAGTGGTCAGTAAATGTAAGCTTTAATGTTGTGGGCAAGTTATAGAAACTTTATGTTGTGGTCAGTACATAGGAACGTTAAGTTGTCGGGCAGTGCTAAGACTCCTTATTTTATGGTCAGTATATAAACCCTTTTTATTGTGGTCAGTACATAAATATTTTTTGTTGTGGTCAGTACATACACACCTTATCGTCTTCGTACTCTCCAGTTTTCTTTTATTTACTAATATGAAAAGGATAGAGGCAGTAATACTATGAGGAATGCTATCACGGGGATAGGAAATGTTAGGTCTGTACATACTAAGTCATGATATAACGAGCTAATGTCACCTTTTATTTACAGAAAATATCCAGTAAATTGTTGGTGGAGTCAGTAGCATGCATACGTTTCTAATATGCACAATCTTTTCAGTGTCCTCGTTGCGCCAATTTCCTGTCGGTTCTATAATGACTTTTCATAAATCTCTGGGCCTCATCATAGGTTATATCAATAACAGGCTGAGGTAGTCTTCCATCTTCCCTTGCCAGTGTGTCAGCTTCTCATCATAGGTTATATCAATGCCAGGCTGAGGTAGTCTTGCCAGGCTGAGGTAGTCTTCCATCTTCCTTGCCAGTGTGTCAGCCTCTTCATTTCCAGGAATGCTGCAATGTGGGCGGATCCCTTGCATTGAACCTTTTTGGATCTTTGGCATAGTCCATGCAGTTCTCTTCTTGGGACTTCTAGTTCTGCGCTGTTTCTGTTCTTCAGTATTGAAACACTGACTTCGCATCTGTAAAGAGAGCTGTGTTTCTCTTTTCTCTCTGTCTCTCTCTGTCTCTCTCTGTCTGTCTGTCTGTCTGTCTGTCTGTCTGTCTGTCTGTCTGTCTGTCTGTCTGTCTCTCTCTCTCTCTCTCTCTCTCTCTCTCTCTCTCTCTCTCTCTCTCTCTCCTCTCTCTCTCTCTCTCTCTCTCTCTCTCTCTCTCTCTCTCTCTGTCAACATAATTTCTGCTGTTGGTCTCAGGACCTCTATCGCTGCTTTGAAGTTACTTGAGACAGTTGCCACAGACCATGTTTTCTTGGCTCCATTATTTATTAGATTCAACAAAATCCCGCCACTTCTATTGTAACGATTTTCTATGCACTTTATGGTTGTTTTTAATCTTTTTATTCCATTCTGATTGTTCTCTTTCTCAATACTAGGAATGTTTTCTATCATCTCCAGCAGACGCTGCTATTTATAAACTGGGAGCTTGTATTCATTGTTAATATGTTTGGCTGTTGATATGTTGAGTTTATGATCTATTTTTCTTTTTGCAGATTCTACACATTTATTTCGTTTTAATATTTCCTTTTCAAGACTATTAAACCTCTGACTGCTTGTTTCTGGGCTCGGCTATCTCTTCTATCTTAGATATGATGTACATACGTGACCTTTTCCAGTTTTTTAATAGGAGGCTAAAAGACAATATATAGATGAATTATCAGGAGATGCAGAAATAGCAGCACCGAAAGAAAACCCTCGAGATCTTCATAGAACCACACCAAAGACAGCGACAAAATACAATCAACCAAGTGGATTGATTAACAATAGAAATGCGAATATTCTCATCAACATTGAAGATTAATTCAGCAGGCGAACTCCTGAATAGACCAGTCTCAAAAGAATCTATGGGTAAACAGCTGACTGAAGTGGAGTGACCATTACAGACACGATTATCAAATGTAGTACAGACACGATTAGTAAATCTAGTACAGACAAGATTAGTAAATGTAGTACAGACCAGATTAGTAAATGTTGTACAGACACAACTAGTAAATGTAATACAGACATGATTAGCAAATGTAGTACAGACACGATTAGCAAATGTAGTACAGACAAGATTAGTAAATGTAGTACAGACACGATTAGTAAATGTAGTACAGACAAGATTAGTAAATGTAATACAGACACGATTAGTAAATCTATCGAACTTCTGAAAGCTGGGAAAGCTGCTGTAAACTAGTTACTTATGTTTGTTGTTGTTGTTGTTGTTTTTTTTTTGCATATTCTTTACAGGACATCGCTGTCAACAGCAGCATCTTTCAGATGTCTGTTGATTTCTTGGCAAGATTACGCTCAGTAGTTTGCCATTGCTTTCTGAGCGGCCGGCTCAGTTATCCCGCAAGTCACCAGCGGGGGGCGAACCGCTTCCAGCTCTCGCCCGCTACGAGACTGCGTGATAAACGGGATTACGGAGAAAGTGTTGTAACCCCTCGGCCAGAGAGACCGGCAGTTACTTATACCAGTCTGAATTAGCTACCTTAACCAGTCTTAAGTTAGTTAACTATATCAGTCTTAATCGGAACCGTTTTAGTTAACCACACCAGAAATAATAATTTGAGTTCTGTAAGTTAGTTACTTATACCAGTCTGTTACTAAGCTGTGTGTCTGAATTAGTTACTTAACCAGTCGTATATAGCGTTGTCTGTCTGAACACAGCTGATTGGGCCAATGGGAGACAATGCGACCCAAATTGCGGGAGACTACAATACAAGACAAGACCGAGGTTATACCAAGACTCCACTGCAGGGCCTCACAGAAGTCTTCCCGACGATTGGCTACACACCCGGATGTGTGGATGGACCACCCTGCAAATCCTACCAGTCTCAAGCCGTTCAGAACCTGGTCACAGGAGCCGATTTGATTTTTGTGGCTTTGGGAACAGGTATGTTGATTTTTGTAGCTTTGGGAACAGGTATGTTGATTTTTGTTGCTTTGAGAACGGGTATGTTGATTTTTGTGGTTGTGGGAACGGGTATGTGGATTTTTGTTGCTCTGGGAACAGGTATGTTGATTTTTGTATCTTTGGGAACAGGTATGATGATATTTTCCCCTGTGGGAACAGGTATGTTGATGTTAGTATCTTTGGGAACAGGTATGGTGATTTTTGTGGCTTTGGGAACAGGTATGTTGATTTTTGTAGCTTTGGGAACAGGTATGTTGATTTTTGTTGCTTTGAGAACGGGTATGTTGGTTTTTGTGGTTGTGGGAACGGGTATGTGGATTATTGTTGCTCTGGGAACAGGTATGTTGATGTTTGTATCTTTGGGAACAGGTATGGTGATTTTTTCTCCTATGGGAACAGGTATGTTGATTTTTGTATCTTTGGGAACAGGTATGATGATTTTTTCCTTGTGGGAACACCGGAACAGGTATGTTGATATTTGTGGCTGAGGGAACAGGTTATGTTGATTTTTATTTCTGTGAGAACAGGTATGTTGATTTGTGTTTTAAAATCAAGCATGGTTTCTTTATGTTGCATATTCTTTACAGGACGTTGCAGTCAACATCAGCATTTTTTAGTTGCTGTTGATGTGCTAGGCAAGATTACGTTCAGTAGTTTGCCATTGCTTTCTGAGGGACCGGCTCACATACCCCCGTAAGTTACCAGCGCGGAGCGAACCGCTGCCGATTCTCGCGCAGTTGCGTTACTCACGAGAATATACAGGATTACGGAGAAAGACGTTAACACCCCTGCCACGGAGACCGCTTGTCTAGCCCAAATAAAGACGCCGACAACATTAGAAGCAACCAGACAATATCTGAACACTGGTTCCCTTTGTTAGATGGAAGGTCCGCTTCACTGGGGCCATTTAAAGTGTCACCAGATACAATTATTTGTCCAAGCGGGAAGTGGACACACAGAAGCAAGAGAATGAGATTCTCCGAAAGCACACGAAACAGTTGAAAGAGATAAGTAGAGGAAGTGGCAGCACTGAGAAAGGAAACTTGTGTTGTAGCAAAGTAAACGTTAAGAGATTGGCTGATTTATGTAACCTTAAGTTTGTTCTATTGGAGATGTTGCCTGAACCTGCATTACTGGCCTGTCGTGAGGAATACTGATTAAAACTCATATAACAAACATTGAACTGAAAAGCTTGAGAGAGATAGGAGAATGAGATTTGTGATGGTAAACAGAGCATTCAGAGAAAAACAAACATAACATGAACGAATATATCATTTTATCCAAGGCACAAGAAGCTCCCGTTTGTACAACTGATCAGAAAAATTACGTGGTACTGAAATATGGACAATACATAAATGATAAATGTGACCAACAAAAGAAAAACATGTCGAGAGAGTGCGTTAGTGGAATTGATAGCTGACTGAGGTTGATAATGCACCATTTCACTTAGTCTGCCTCTGTCTCTTTTCCCACTGATCTATCCAGTTGTCACGATGCTCTCCAATGGTTCTTTTCTCATCACATGATGAAAGAATGATGTTTGTCTCTTTCATATGATTGTATTTGATGTTCTAGTTTTATTAGTCTCCTCCAGGCAATCGCCTTTAGCTACTTTTGCAGTCCAAGGTATTCGCAACATGTTGCTGTCTACGCCTGCCTGCCTGCCTGCTTGCCTGCCTGCCTGCCTGCCTGTCTGTCTGTCTGTCTGTCTGTCTGTCTGTCTGTCTGTGCGTGCGTGCGTGTGTGTATGTATATATATATATATATATATATATATATATATATATATATATATATATATATATATATATATATATATATATATATATATAATATATATATATATATATATATGCGTGTGTGTGTGTGTAATATTAAACAAGGCAATGTTTAATCACATCAGGAACCGTCATTGAATCTGAGGGGCGGGACAGAGCTGATGTCCATCTTGCTGGAAACCAAAGTAATGTTTTAACAGACACCCTGAAATACAGTAAGCTGCCCTTTCTCTTATACTCTAGAACTATCAGCACGATAGACGGTCATGTATTGGTTACTGCTTTTTGTTTGGCAGAAGCGATGACATGGCACTCGAAACATGCATATAAATACTCGGCTCTCCTCGACAAACATCCACGTAGTGACGACCAGACACTCGGGACATGCACATAAATACTCGGCTCTCCTCGACCTGGCACTCAGGACATGCACATAAATACTCGGCTCTCCTCGACATGACACTCAGGACATGCACATAAATACTCGGCTCTCCTCGACCTGACACTCAGGACATGCACATAAATACTCGGCTCTCCTCGACCTGACACTCAGGACATGCACATAAATACTCGGCTCTCCTCGACCTTGCACTCAGGACATGCACATAAATACTCCGCTCTCCTCGACCTGGCACTCAGGACATGCACATAAATACTCGGCTCTCCTGGACCTGGCACTCAGGACATGCACATAGATACTCGGCTCTCCTCGACATGACACTCAGGACATGCACATAAATACTCCGCTCTCCTCGACCTGGCACTCAGGACATGCACATAAATACTCCGCTCTCCTCGACCTGGCACTCAGGACATGCACATAAATACTCCGCTCTCCTCGACATGACACTCAGGACATGCACATAAATACTCCGCTCTCCTCGACCTGGCACTCAGGACATGCACATAAATACTCGGCTCTCCTCGACCTGGCACTCAGGACATGCACATAAATACTCGGCTCTCCTCGACATGACACTCAGGACATGCACATAAATACTCGGCTCTCCTCGACCTGGCACTCAGGACATGCACATAGATACTCGGCTCTCCTCGACCTGGCACTCAGGACATGCACATAGATACTCGGCTCTCCTCGACCTGGCACTCAGGACATGCACATAAATACTCCGCTCTCCTCGACCTGGCAGTCAGGACATGCACATAAATACTCCGCTCTCCTCGACCTGGCAGTCAGGACATGCACATAGATACTCCGCTCTCCTCGACCTGGCACTCAGGACATGCACATAAATACTCGGCTCTCCTCGACATGACACTCAGGACATGCACATAAATACTCGGCTCTCCTCGACCTGACACTCAGGACATGCACATAAATACTCGGCTCTCCTCGACCTGACACTCAGGACATGCACATAAATACTCGGCTCTCCTCGACCTGGCACTCAGGACATGCACATAAATACTCGGCTCTCCTCGACATGACACTCAGGACATGCACATAAATACTCGGCTCTCCTCGACATGACACTCAGGACATGCACATAAATACTCGGCTCTCCTCGACCTGACACTCAGGACATGCACATAAATACTCGGCTCTCCTCGACCTGGCACTCAGGACATGCACATAAATACTCGGCTCTCCTCGACCTGGCACTCAGGACATGCACATAGATACTCGGCTCTCCTCGACATGACACTCAGGACATGCACATAAATACTCGGCTCTCCTCGACCTGGCACTCAGGACATGCACATAAATACTCGGCTCTCCTCGACCTGGCACTCAGGACATGCACATAAATACTCGGCTCTCCTCGACCTGGCACTCAGGACATGCACATAGATACTCCCTCTCCTCGACATGACCACTCAGGACATGCACATAGATACTCCCTCTCCTCGACCTGGCACTCAGGACATGCACATAGATACTCCCTCTCCTCGACATGACACCCAGGACATGCACATAGATACTCCCTCTCCTCGACCTGGCACTCAGGACATGCACATAGATACTCCCTCTCCTCGACATGACACTCAGGACATGCACATAGATACTCCCTCTCCTCGACCTGGCACTCAGGACATGCACATAGATACTCCCTCTCCTCGACATGACACTCAGGACATGCACATAGATACTCCCTCTCCTCGACCTGGCACTCAGGACATGCACATAGATACTCCCTCTCCTCGACCTGACACTCAGGACATGCACATAGATACTCCCTCTCCTCCACAAACATCCACGTATATTGTTGTTGTTGTTGTTGTTGTTGCGCTGGCTCACATTGAACTCAAGCGTAGTCCATTCTTGCTACTTCTAGTAGCACTGGACTGAATTGTGCATGGGATTAGCTTTCCATATTACCAGTATCCCTCGTCATCAGGCGAACCCACTCCGACTTTAGAGGTACTTGTAATTTACGTCCCGAAGTCAAGAACAAGAAGTCAACATAATAGACCAGTGTAGGGGTTGAACCCCCTATCTCAGCATCAGCACACCGATTGTTCAAGAACGGGCGCTCTTATCCGTTCGACAATGCCAAGCTCCATCCAAGTCTATGAATGCTAATTAACCACGTAACACATTGGCTGGATTCATATCTAACATGTTAACGCAATCGACATGTAGCACCAGTAGGTCTACCAACCAACCAACGGAGTATACTCTAGTACAGTATACAGTATACCCCAGTGTTTCCCAACCTGGGGCCCACGCCCCACAGGGGGGCAATTCGATTGTTAAGGGGGGCAATTCGAAAATGGAAGAAATCGGCTGGGTATAACAAAACGGGGAGACTTGAGACTGAAGTTAATTAAATTGGAACCTGACATAAAATCTCTTTACAGCAAACATCAAGCGCAAGGATCTCACTAAATTTCAATAATCACTAATAATTAAAACAATACAGAAAAATCTTTCATTAAAATTATGTTTTACTTGAATGTCAGTTCTCCATTATATGTTTTAAAAATTTACTTACTGTGTTTGCTCAATAATTTATTAGTGATTATCGGTCCTTTGGCTAGGATCCGGTGCATTTGCTCCCCCCCCCCCCCCCAGTAGTGCGCCTGGTCTGGTCGGGGGCCGGGATGATCAAATAAAACCCCATCACATATCTTCACCTTAGATGTGGTCCTAGTGGACCACTGTGGGCAATAGATCACAGTGAGACTAAGGGTCCACACAAAAAAGGGGGAGGCGGGGAAACCAGCTTGTATGGGGTAACCGCCAAACCCCCCCCCCCCCAAAGAAAAAAAAATTCACCCGACACACAGGGACGCGGGACCGGGGGGGGGGGGGGGGGGCTCTGGCCCCTCTGGGAACCGTGAGCCCTTCTAAAAAAAAAATTCAAGTTTCCTTAGTGAACATTTCAATTTTTGAATATAAAAAATGATGCATATGTTGGAGTCGGTCTCTGTGGCTAAGGGCTTGCGAACGCGGTTTGTGAGCCCGTATACCCGAGTTCGAAACACGGCGGTGCTCGTATTTTCGAAAAAGGTATAGGGGCCGGTCGTTCAGAAAGCAATGGCAAACTACTGAACGTAACACTTGCCTAGTACATCAACAGCAGCTGAAAATGCTGGTGTTGACTGCAACGTCCCGTAAGGGATACGCAACAAAATAAATATGTTGGAGGATGGTCTCTCTGGCCGAGGGGTTACACCACTTTCTCCGTAATCCCGTTTATCACGCAGAGTCTCGTAGCTGGCGAGAACTGGGAGCGGTTCGTCCCCCGCTGGTGACTTGCGGGATAA
Source organism: Cepaea nemoralis (assembly GCA_014155875.1). Lineage (NCBI taxonomy): Eukaryota > Metazoa > Mollusca > Gastropoda > Stylommatophora > Helicidae > Cepaea > Cepaea nemoralis. Next base: position 196,372 of record JACEFZ010012761.1, read on the forward strand.
CTGAGCCGGCCGCTCAGAAAGCAATGGCAAACTACTGAGCGTAATCTTGCCAAGAAATCAACAGACAGCTGAAAGATGCTGCTGTTGACAGCGATGTCCTGTAAAAGGATATGCGAAGTTAAAAAAAAATTGTTGCGGGGGGGGGGGGGGGGGAGGGGGCATAAGAATTTTAGAAAGGCTTAGGTGGGGCATAGCATAAAAAAGGTTGGGAAACACTGGTGTACACTGTACACTCGTCTTCGTTATTCAGGGCAACAATCTTTGAGTCGGAGAGGGACATTTATTGCCCCTGATCGCTTATGATATGAGGCGTGTTCTTGACTCGGTGATACTGCTATATTTTCTCACAATCAGCTGTGAGCAATTCACTGTTAGATACGAACTGTATTTAACGTGGATCAATTTTAATTCAGAGTTAAGTAACGTTTATCTGTGCTAGATTTTATAATAATGTAGAATGCTTCAAGAACAGATAATTTAGTGTTAGATAAAGGTAATTCTCAGATAAAAGTAAATCGGTGACATGTAATGATTTTGTTTATCAGATAATCATCATTTTCTGTTAGGAAAAAGTAATTCAGAGTCAGGAAAGGTTAATTTTCGGAGAGGCAAAAGTAATTTATTGGCTGGTAAAGATAATTTACTGTATTGTAAAGCTGATCGACTGGGTTTTAACGGTATTCCAGTTAACAGATATGACATTCAATGTCACATGTATGATTCAGTGTTTGAATAACTGTATAGATCGTCTGCCTAGTCCCGCGAACGTGTTCTGCTACTTTGTAGTTGATAAACAAATCCGCAGGTATTGTATGGCTTTCATAGAAGTGAGAAGAAGGAAGTAGAGACCAGATGAAGCACAAGACAACATAAAAATTGAAAGCAATAGTTACCACCGGGAATCGAACCCGTCACTTCCAAATAACGACGGCCACGGCGGTAACTATAGCTTTAAATATTAATGTTGTCTAGTGCGTCCTCTGCTCTCTGCTTCCTTCTCCTCACTTCTGTGAGCGCCGAACAATATCTGTGTTTATTTATGAAGTGTCTTTGTAGCCTCAAAGGATCTCACAAATGTTATTTCTGTGTAATACTGCTACTTTGTAGAATCCGTAGAATATTAACTCTCAAATATTTACATTTTGTCTCACAGATAACCATGCCACTATCATCCTGCTGCTGTTCAGTGGCAGTCCATTAAACGTGTCGGAGTTTGATGAGTCGCCGCGGGTTGCCGCCATCATCGAGTGCTTTTTTCCGTCACAGGCTACAGGGGACGCAATCGCTGCAGTCGTAGTCAACAAGGGGGGTAATAGCAGTCCTGCTGGCAGAGTTCCGATCACATGGCCCAAGTATGAATGGCAGGTAGGTGCCTCGGAGCAGATCCCTCTCAGCTATTAAGATCCACACGAGGTATTATTAAAGTGCGGCTCGTCCCAGTAATGCAAACGAACGCTCAAAGTCAAAAGAAACTTGGCAACGAAATACAGACGCGGCTCCGGTGACAAGTTAACACAACACCTGCTTCATTGGGTGTATCAACATGAGTTCATACAGATTCATCGTCTCTATAGGGCATCCTTGCCACAGGACTAACACCTACTCGGAGCATCTAGAATTGCTATGATCAACGTCTCTAACCTTCACCTCAGCGCCCAGCCTGTTTTCCATTCCACTGTTCTTCCGATCCGTGTCGTTAGATTCCTGGTAGATTCATCTCGCTTTTATTTAGGTCCACGGTTGTTCGATCTCAGCAATTGACTCATCCTGTCGTCCACCTGAATATCGCATCCACTTGCATGAAAATATCCATCTACGAATTTTGGGTCCACACAAGGAAAACATACGTCCATTCGTGAAGACGGCACCACAGCGTATGTTTTTGTTGTCGTCTGACGTATCTCATCTCCTTAGTTTCCTTGTGCACTGTATAGTTCGGTGCATACTTAGGAAAAATCCCTTTAACCTTTCTCTGTCTGCTGTGTGTCAGTACTTGCTATGTGGCATTATGCCCCCCCCCTACAGATTACATGGTCTAATCATTTACATATATATACATATAGCTTCTTAACCTATGACAAATAGCATCACTGACAACCCAAGTTATATCAATCGCTGAACATGACATTATGGTTCCCGTTAATAGCCCTAAGAAAAATAATATTATATGACGGGCACGCCCTCCAGTTCACACCCACGGTGAACGTCGTGTGGTGCCGGCCTATTGGAGGGCCGGACAACTAATGATACCACTAGTCCCTAACTTGTCCAAATGAACATGTGTCCTTACTCTAGGTAAAAATTCGGAGTTGTGGACGAGGGTAGTAATAGGTACCATGCATTCTGTATCAGTTTCTGATCCTTGTTGTCGCTAGTTATGTATATATCTTGCGTTATATTTTCTTTCCCATTCAATGGCTGTAGTTGAGGTAGAGGCTGTAGCTGATCACATGCTAACTTAAGGGATATTTCTATTACTATCAATTGTACCTTGTTGTAGTGGATATTCTAACACATGATTGATACGTATCAAATCATAAATGTTATCAACTATTCAACCATTACTTAACGAATAAAACATTCCAATCCAATAATTACAATATAACAGAATTTATCTTACTTAATTAATTAATTATTTCTATAACCATATTTATACACACTATATATTTAAATATTCACATATTAATACTATTAATATTATCATGTCAATCACGTAAACTATGATACTTAGTTTCATGCATTCCTTAGGAAGATCACAACTTCCGTGAAGCAAGACAAAGTTTCATGTTCCATCGTCCGATAAATGCACACGAATAATACACAGTTTCGTCGTCCTATAAAATCACGCTTGACTACGGACAGTGAAAAATAATTCAGTCCTCCCGTGTCTGACGAGGTAACCGTTCTTCCAGCATAAACAGTATGTGAGGAATTGACAGTTGTACTATTCCCTTCATCACCTCATGATGTCTCTGCCATCGATGAAAAATGCGCACATGTATCTATCCGACTACACTATATATAATAATTAACGTATCGTATTTTCCTAGTTGGTTGCTACATTGATTACATTACTAATTAACCAGGTGCAAAGTGTAACATATATCTTAAAATTTTCCTAACATTCTATGAACAATATACATAAACATTAAGAATAAAAGCGAATAACTGTGAATCAGGCCTATCTATTTACAATCGACTAAGAAGATCAGCAAGATTGTTATCCTTTCCAGGAATATGACAGATATCAAATTCATAATCTTGTAAAAGCAAAGACCATCGATGAATTCTGGAATTCTTAGGATGACCAGATTTAAATATCTGTAGAGGTTTGTTATCCGAAAGGACCAGAAATTTTATACCCAGTAGATATCTCGAGAATTTCTCAATACTCTCAATTAATGCTAAAGCTTCAAGCTCAGTGATAGCATAATTTCTCTGTGTATCTGATAGCTTTTTACTGAAGTAGAGAATAGGATGTAACTTTCCTTGATGTAATTGGAGTAGAAATGCTGAAATTGCATGAAAACTCGCATCTGTTTGTAACACGAAATCCTTTGAAATATCAGACAATTTCAGAATAGGATAAGTACTAAACAGAGTTTTTATTTGTTGTAATAGTTTGTCATAATCGTCTGTCCAAACTATTTTTGTAGACTGACCCTTTTTTTTTTTTAGCAATTCAGAAAATGTTGCCGTCATGTCAGCAAAGTTAGGAATGAACTTCTGATAGTAATTAATCAGACCTAACAGACTTCTTAATTCCTTTTTAGTCGTTGGAGGTTTGATATTAAGAATTTTCGTAACCACCAGTGGATCTGTTTTTCTAAATCCATCAGAAAGTCTATGACCAAGGAATTGTATTTCAGTAAACCCTATCTCAATATTGCTTGGGTTAGCTTTAAGACCATGTTGTTGTATTCTCTGAAATACCTGTTTGAGAATTTTGACATGTGTGTCAATGTCTGTAGTATGAATACAGATGTCGTCCATATACGTTGCAACGTTAGAAATCCCATGAAGTAATCTCCTCATCATGCGCATAAATGTGCTTGGCGCATTCTGTAAACCGAATGGAAGATATGTCATTAGACCTATTAGACCCATTCATATAGACCTAATGGAGTACTGAAAGCTGTGATATGCATAGAATCTTCCTCCATAGGGATTTGCCAATATCCCTTGGTGAGTGTCACAGCCTCACAGGATCCACATTATCCAGTAATCCAACATGAGTAATAGATATTAGCCAAGGGCTACAACTCCCGCCCAAGGGAAAGAAGTAAGACCCTCGAAGGCCAGAGTAATCCAGAACCTTCTCGAAGGACTGGTCAGTGAGCCCACTGTCCCGTGGACACTGATGTGGCCCGCCTATTGCGGGGTCCACGAGGAACTCGAACAAAGTTACCACCCGTGTCGAACTGCGACACGTGTGAAACCGGGAGAGGACAGACGGGCCATCGGAGAGGCAACAGGGCCTGCCTTAGAGGGACTCAATAGATTAGACCCATGTGTATTTGGGGTTCATAGACTTATGCTAGATAGTTTGCTTAGAATGTTTGTGATAACTATGTGTGATGATGTTAAACCTCTGTGATATGCAAACCAGTGCGGGCTTGTTAAACCCACTGCGCCAACGCACTGTATATTGAAATACAATAAATGTTAGATATTACATTTAACGGAGTTATTGTTGCCTGTGTGAGCCCGAGCTCAGATACCTAGACATCCAACACGCTGACAGGCTTTTTGGGGGCTAGGCTCCGGTTTTGGCACTAGCTTTAAGTTTAGACGGCTATTCATTGCCAAGTAAAACAGTAAATTGATGATATCAAATTGATTTCTGTACAACAAATTGATAACTGTACAAGTTTAACATATTTGCATCTATCTAGCATAAAATGGTATTAATATGAGTCCCTCTGCAGTTAGTCTCTCATTGATGTGAATACTATAAACTATTTTTGACATGACTGTGACATTTTTTGACTGTTACTAATGTTTTCTCATTCTACGAGCAGATTGTTCCGCGAATTGTGTGGTGTGTAACCTATGTAAACTATCCAACAGTGGCGAGAGTACAAGACAACATTCGCAAGTTCTGGGATTAAAAGCTAAGTTTCATATCATGCCCATTGCAACCCTAAGCGGTACTTATCACCATCCATCCATGTATCATTTTGCTTTGCATTGATTTGTATGTATATTCATGACCTTGTAACCAACATAACTTTGCATTTGTATTTGCGCATGTAATAAGTAAGGGAGATAACTAAATTTTCCACTCCCCAACATTTTTCTAAGGGATTTAACTTCATTGAAATTACCAACAAGTAAAAGACAAAATGTCTACTTTAGATAAATGTATTGAGCAAGGTATTAAATTAGGTTATAAAGAAGAGAAACTGTCAGAATGGGCACAGAAGACGCACGCAGAGAACATTGCCCGTGAAGAAAGAGCGATAGAACGAGAAGAAAAACAAAGGCAAGTGCAGGCAGAAGAAAGAAATGCAAATGAGGCAAATGCAAATTGAGGCAGAAGAAAAGAAGAGGCAAATTGAGGCAGAAGAAAAGAAGAGGCAAATTGAGGCAGAAGAGAAAAAGATGCAGATGCAACTGCAGGCTCAAGAGAAACAAATGGAGCTTGAGGCGGCGGCCAAACTAGCCCAATTGAATGCCGATACACAAATAAAACTAAAGCAGATGGAGATTGATTCCAACGTAGAAATATCTGTGAATAAACTAAGAAGCAAGGAGGAGGAACAAAAATATAACAAGTATAAAGGCCTCGTGAAGGCATTCTGCTCAGGAGATTCCATCAGTGCATACCTGGAAAATTTTGAGTGTCTTATGTCCTACCATAAGATCATAAAATCAGATTGGGCATTTATTTTAATGAGAAACTTGGCTCTTGAACCTTTAAAAGTAATAGAGACAGTGCCACAGGAAATGAGAAAAGATTATGATTATTTAAAGCAGCGCATTCTCCAACATTTCTCATTAGATACTGCAGGGTACCAACAACAGTTCGCCAAATTATCCCCACAACCAAACCAAACCTTTATAGACTATGTCTCTACAGTTCAGGATGTGTGTACAAAGTGGATTAACTCAGCTAAAACTAACAACAGCCATGACAAATTGAAAGAGCTCATTATTATAGACAAAATAGTTAGTACAATCCCCACACCTTTTGCTAAATTTTTGAAACAAATGGACTGTAGAAGTATTCAAGATGTAGAGACAAAGGGAAATGCATTTTTCATAGCGAACAGAGATATTTTCCAATTAAACCTTAGTCAGAACGAAACAGCAGCAGCTATGAACACTAGATACTCTAAACCAACGGAAAGTAAGTTTAAACCACGCCCGAATGTCAGGAAGCCAGTTAAATGCCAATATTGTAGTTTAACTCACGAAGAATACGCGATGTGCGATAAATCGCCCAACTATCCACACCACCTCAAAATGATCGTGGAGAAGCAGAAGAATAAGCGAAATGCTTACCAGAGAGCGGTCAAATGCTATTTTTGCAGTAGTTTTGGGCACTACAGTCGCTTTTGTGAGGGCCGAAAGATATTAAAACAGGCCAATGCTGCACTAGTTGAAACGTCATCAGACGAAGATATTGAATCACTGAATGATTGTGACAATCAAAACGAAAAGTTAAGTGAGCTAGGAAATGCTGTGCACATTATTGATACCATTACAGACAGTAAGTGTAACACCTGTACGAAGTTCCAACTTGACACAACATTACTATGTGGCCACACTATCCCTATTTCGAATGAAACAGCCAACGCTGCCTTGTCATCTACAGGCAAGCTAAATTTCTCAACAGGGTTTGTAAATAACAAAAAGTGCACATTAATTCGGGATTCCGGCGCAACGCTCTGTGGGATTAAGAAAACATTAATAAACGAGAAAGACTATACAGACAAACATGTGACTTGTCGCACATTCTCAGGCACTATAGAGAAATACCCCCTTGCTCTTGTCGAAATTCGAACCCCGTTCATATCAGGACTAGTATTGTGCGCTGTCCTAGAAAATCCTGTCGCTGATATTATACTTGGGAACCTGCCCAACATACGACCTTGCTCTGAAAAGGAAATCAGAGATTGGGAGCATAGAAACGGTATCCACCACCCAAACAGCGATTCTAAAGAGAAACACCATCCATGCTTGTCTCAATCTGCCAAAAGACCAAGGGAGACAACCAATGAAGTAATTCAGAAAGAATTCACCGAGGTGTACAATGCAGGGGCGGTCGAATCTATCAATGATACGACCAAATTAAAACCTCGAATTGAGGATGCTACCGATCTACCAAGTACCAAGCCTGTAGATGTGCAACAACACACACAACACACGAATGCAATAACACGACAGACAACCCACAAAACCAACACCGACCAACTGCAGGAGTCACTAGAAATTGTATCACCAAACACTACCGGCACTAATTTTGGAGATGAACAGAAAGCAGATCCTACACTGTCACCATATTTTAAGTTAGTAGGACTTAAACCAAAACTAACTAAGAACGCATCGTGGACATTTAGGCTACAGAACAATGTGTTAACTAGAGTTTACACAACAAATCAGACCACGATACAGCAAGTAGTGTTACCACAAGCACATCGAGAGAAAGTACTAAAGATAGCCCATGACTCACCTTTCGGAGGTCATATGGGGTACGAAAAGACTAGAGCTAGGGTCCTGACCCAGTTTTATTGGCCAAAATTTTGCCAAGACATAAAAACCTTTTGTAGATCATGTGATATATGTCAGAAACTGGTGAAAAAGGGGAAAAACCCTACGGCAGAAGTCCAATCAACCACAACTGCCTCGAGGCCATTCCAAATCGTGGCAGTTGACCTAGTAGGTCCGTTGAATCACATTTCTAGTAAAGGAAATAGATATATTTTCACTCTTATTGATCTATGTACGAGATGGCCAGAAATGATTCCGTTAAGATCTATCTCCTCTAAGGATGTGACGGACGTATTATTAAATATTTTCTCCCGTTTTGGCTTCCCGGAGAAAATAATTTCGGATAGAGGAACCCAGTTCATATCGAATGCCACCCAATCGGTAACTAAGTTACTAGGCATAAAGCAATGTTTCACCAGTCCGTATCGACCGGCCGCAAATGGTATCTGCGAGAAACTAAACGGGGACCTGAAACATATGCTATCTAAAGTGACAGCTGAAAATCCAGCCGATTGGGATATACTTCTCCCAACGGTGCTGTTCGCATATAGAGAAGTCCCGCAATCAAGCACAGGGTTCTCTCCCTTCGAATTGATATATGGAGCGAACCCAAGAGGACCTCTCACTATTTACAAAGATATCATATCACAACCTGTAAATATCCAACTACCCATTTCTACATATGATTTAGTCACTGACACCAGAGACAAAATCATACGTTCCTGTATACTGGCCAGAACATCACTACAGGAGAAAGGTTTTAGGTACAGGCAGTACGCCAACAAAGGTGCAAAAACAATTGTATTAAAACCAGGTCAGGATATTTTACTACTGTTACCTGACAAGAGAGATTTACTATCAACCTCTTGGCAGGGACCTTTTAAAATTGTTAGAAGAATTTCGGAAGTTGATTACGAAATTTCTTTGAATGGAAAGTTGAAAATATTCCATGTAAATATGTTGAAACCATACTATGCTAGACAGGACACTGACACGAGTGAGCAGACGCAGCTAACTGATGACAGAAACGAAACGACAATTACCCAACCGAATGACATCTCGACAAACGAAGCATCGTTAACGACGCACTCTTACGACGACAAAGACGACGAAAACATATTACCGACAATTTGTGATAACGACAACAACGACCAATTTGACGACATATTGACAACTATTGATCTCGACGACGACGACAAGGACATTGAAGACAATTTACAAACAGTAGCATCTGTGATAAATCAGACAGACGCAGACAATACTGAAATCCCAGTACCGGTTATGACTGACGACGGTAGTATAAATGACATACAAATCTCTGACACTTTGACACAACAGCAGCGACAAGACATTTTGACTCTCCTTGACGAGTATAAATCTATCTTCTCTAACAAACCTGGACGCACTGACAAAATAACACATTCAATTGTGCTGACAGATCTGACACCGGTCAAATGTAGACCATATTCTATTCCTCTACATTATAGAGCAAATTTAGACAAAGAAATTTTGGATTTAGAGAAAAATAGAATAATTCAGAAATCTATGTCTCAATATTCTTCACCGATTGTCCTGGTGAAAAAGAAGGACCAGACAATCCGTTTGTGCATCGATTATCGAAAGTTAAATACAATAACCATAACAGATGCAGAGCCAATGAACAGTTGTGAAGATCTCATTTTGAATATGTCTCAATCATCCTTATTTTCGAAGGTTGATTTAGCGAAAGGTTATTGGCAAGTGCCACTACACCCTGCTTCTAGACATATAATAGCATTCGCAACACCTCTAGGTTTGTACGAATGGAGATATCTTCCATTTGGTCTGAAGAACGCCCCCGCCACATTTGTTAGATTAACTAGATTGCTATTGCACGGAATTAAAGATGTCCAAGCTTATATTGATGATATATGCATCCATTCTTCTAATATTACTTCTCACTTACTTACACTCAAACAAGTCTTCAACCAAATCTTTCTTTTCGGACTTACTATCAAACCTTCCAAGGTTGAAATAGGCTATAAACAAATAGACTTCCTTGGTCATAGAATTTCTGAAGGCAAACTGTTGACAGATAATACAATTGTTTCAAAGATCCTCAATCTAGAAGTTCCTACCACAAAGAAACAAATTAGAAGTTTACTAGGTCTTATAAACTATTATTCTAAATTTATACCAAATTGGGCAGAACTTACATCAGTCTTTTCTGATATGTTAACTAAAGATCATCCATCAAAAATTTGTAAAAGTACTCGCTTAGAGGATGCAATAAGCAGATTGAAACGTATTTTTTCTAATCCACCAGTCTTACGATTACCCAACATAAATTTACCCTTTATTTTGACCACAGATTCGAGTGCTATCGCAATAGGAGGATGTTTAATGCAAGAAGTGGATGGAGTGAGACACCCAATTCTCTACGTAAGCCGGAAGCTGAAGAAGGCAGAGATCCGGTACTCTACGGTGGAATTGGAGGCATTAAGTCTATTATTTTGTGTGTTAAGATTATCTAAGTTCCTCTTAGGTGCCCACTTTATTGTACTCTCTGGTAATTCGCCATTGTTGGTGCTGAAGCAAGGTGCCCCGAAAAACCATCGTTTACAGAGATGGTGTCTTCTTCTTCAAGATTTCGACTTCGAAATCCGCCATATCAGAGGCACTGACAACATTATTGCTGATATTTTATCACGGCAAACGAATGCGCCAGCAGAATAACATTTGGCACATCGACCATTAGCCATACTAGAAACTGTGATATTTTAGTCTGTATCATATAACAGTGTAACTCTACACCTGCTAGAGTACTTTCATTTACAAGTAATAACACCTCAGTGAATAGGTTACGTATGACACCCACGAACATGAAACTTTAAGAGCTATACTTTAAGAGCTATAGCTACCAATTGCCCAAGCTCTAGAACGATCCGAGCGAGAGACATTAACTGTGTAATGAGTTCAACCAGGGAACTGACTCTGAAAGCTGTAAAAACACTTTATATGCGACATTAGGAACATTCCATACTTGCTGTTGCTACGAGACTTTGCAAACAGCCGAAACAGAACGACGTCGACTACAACGCTCAAGAGACAGCCATACTAACGTTTAACATTCATGGCACGACACACTAACAACAGGATGACAACGCGCACATCATCGTTGGATTTAGTTACTTAGTTAATTAATTAATTTAATATTAAATATGTATTATATTTGCATTGAATCGTGTATATAAAATGTGTTAACCTGTAATTTGTACATATTCTACCATAATATTACAGGTGGTTTCATTCATAGGCTAAAGAACCTTCCTATGCAATTGTCTCTGTGTAAATTATAACCCATTTTTGAGTCATCGTACAAAAAGTACGTATTTTCTTAAAGGGCAAACATTGCCTATTCCATTTTTTCTAAGGGCAATAACACTTACCTCAACTTTACTTATATATTTTAACCAAATACTATTTTGAGTGAAAGGTGAGTGAATGACAGCGTGAATGAATTAAATGAGAGAACGATATACTGAGCGGACAAATTGTACGCAAAACGTATTTATTTTAATTTGTCTGCGTCTTTCATGTAAATTGTACGACTTGTCTAAATTGTTAATACATGTTTAGTAGTTAGTTTAATATTCTTAATTTAGGAGTTAGGATACTACATCTAAGCACCACTGCTTGGAATGCCTGATCATGCATTACACACATTGGAGTAATTCATGATTAAGGATATCCCAACTCGTGACGCTTGGAAATAAGCCACACATTCAGCACACACTTTACACAAAACTTAAAACTGAACACTATCAATTTAAAATACAGTCACTTTATTAGAAGCAGCAACTTATTAGTCAACACACTAACAAGCCAACAGGGACACATGTAGTCTGATGGGATAGAATAACAACGTAACTACATATTTAGCATTATACAACATACGAGAGTAAAAGTGTATTGAAATGCACCCACAGATCAAGATTTGAAGGTGTACTTAATTAGCCAGGACTTTGGTCTTGTTAATCCTCTTTAATACAGAGGTTAATTGTCTTGGTATCAGTAGGATACTATGAGAAGGACGGGTTGTAGACACAACTAGTAAACGTCACGTAACTTCGGTCAGATAAGCATTTTTAAGGACACAGGAGAGAGAGAGAGATCTCTTCACCAAATCAGAGAAGTGGTGTATGGGAGAATACAGGAGTTTTGATGCCAGTATGTAGGTTACCAAGTTACTGTCCACCAAACTACAAACACCGACTTTATGTGATTCTGTGACAGAATTAGAGCAGAACTAATTACCCTATAACAACCCATCAAATCACGGGAGAGGGGGGGACTCCTGTCACAGCCTCACAGGATCCACATTATCGAGTAACCCAACATGAGTAATAGATATTAGCCAAGGGCTACAACTCCCGCCCAAGGGAAAGAAGTAAGACCCTCGAAGGCCAGAGTAATCCAGAACCTTCTCGAAGGACTGGTCAGTGAGCCCACTGTCCCGTGGACACTGACGTGGCCCGCCTATTGCGGGGTCCACGAGGAACTCGAACAGAGTTACCACCCGTGTCGGATTGCGACACGTGTGAAACCGGCAGAGGACAGACGGGACCATCGGAGAGGCAACAGGGCCTGCCTTAGAGGGACTCAATAGATTAGACCCATGTGTATTTGGGGTTCATAGACTTATGCTAGATAGTTTGCTTAGAATGTTTGTGATAACTATGTGTGATGATGTTAAACCTCTGTGATATACAAACCAGTGCGGGCTTGTTAAACCCACTGCGCCAACGCACTGTATATTGAAATACAATAAATGTTAGATATTACATTTAACGGAGTTATTGTTGCCTGTGTGAGCCCGAGCTCAGATACCTAGACATCCAACACGCTGACAGTGAGGTCAATCTTCGAGAAGAGTTTCGAGTTTGCCATGCTTTCAATCAACTCATCAATGCTTGGCATTGGTTCTGCATCTAGTAGTATTAATTCATTTACCTTTCTATAATCACCACATAAACGCAATGAACCATCTTTTTTCTTGACAATAACTACCGGAGAACAGTAGTTTGAAATGGATTTTTTTATAATTCCTCTTTGATCTAACTCCGATATCTCTGCTGTAACTTTCTCCAAATAATGTATTGGAATAGGATAAGGTTTCACTTTAACTGGGATATCTGAGAGTAAAGTTATCTTATGTTTGATAAGTGATGCCTGTCTTGGCTTATCAGAAAAGATAGTGCTAAACTCTTTTATTGCTGCAATAAGCTTTTCTTTGTCTTGTGTTGACAAATCTTTACTTATTTGTATGGACTGCCAACCGCTGTCACTATTGAGTGTTGGGGTTGGAATTTGTTGTTTAATAGCGTCCTCCTGTTGTTCGTTAATGACCCAACAAGTTGTTGCTATTCTATGTGATATTTGTTGTGTCGCCTGTGATGTGTTACTGTCGCGTGGGATATATGGTTTCAGCATATTTATGTGAAAAATTTTATGTTTCCCTTTTACATCAATACGATAGTCTACATCACTGATTTTCTTAATCACTTTAAATGGACCCTGCCATGAAGTAACTAAGCAGTCACGAGGATCAGGTAGCAATAACCAGACCTCTTCTTATTCTTTCAAGACTATTGTCTTGGCGTTTCTATTGTCGTACTGTCTGTACTTTTCTCCTGCCTTCTCGAGTGCTGATTTTGCAATTTGGCAAGCTGTGATTATTTTTTCTCTCAATTGAGTAACCATTTCGTAGGCTTCTCTTTTTGGGTGGTCGTATGTCTTATTTGTAAGCATATCATTGTATAACAACAATGGACCACGAGGATTTGCTCCGTATACCAGTTCAAATGGAGAAAAACCTGTACTAGCTTGTGGTACCTCACGGTACGCAAATAGTACTGCTGGTAACAAAATGTCCCAATCTTTAGGTCTCTCAGCTGCTACTTTTGCTAGAGTTCGTTTAAGGACTCCGTTGTAATTTTCGTTGACACCATTCGTCATCGGATGCCAAGGAGAACTAAAGACTTGTGGTATACCGAGAATTTTCATTGCCTCTTGGGTAGCTGTAGATATAAATTGACTACCTCTATCAGACAGTATGCAACTTGGGAATCCTATCCTACTGAAGATTAGTAATAATGAATCTAGGATGGATCTACTTGTGATGTACTTGAGTGGAATAGCTTCTGGCCAACGAGTACAAAGATCGATCATGGTCAAGATAAATCTATTACCTCGATCGGTAATTGTGTTCAGTGGACCCACAATATCCACAGCAATCTTCTGAAATGGCCGAGATGCTAAATCAGTTTTCTGAACGTGTGCTTTAGGATGTTTGCCTTTTTGTGTGGTCATTTGGCACAATGTACATGAACGTACATGTGTGGTAATATCTTTGATATACCCAGGCCAATAAAATTGTGTCAGCAATCTGTTAGTCGTTTTGGCAATACCCATATGACCCGCAAATGGTGAGTCATGTGCCAGTTTTAGTGCCTCGCTACGATATTTAGTAGATAGCACCGTTTGTAAACAACGTATTGTACCTCTGTTGTACCGTCTGGACAAAATATTATTGTCTAAGAAAAATTTCCAATTACCACGTTTAGCCTGTTTAGACGGTTCATTAAAATTTTTAAAACAATTTTGTAATGTCGGATCTTGTTTTTGTTCGTTTGGTAAGTCAGCTGTCAGTATGATATTTTGAGTATTGTCATTGTCTGTCTGAGAAGATTGATCTTGTTGTCTTCGTTCTTGAGCTCTTGTGATCGCATTCGCTTGAGTGTGGTCAATCTCCCATTGAATTGCCTCTTCATGAGTGTACCCCTTAGCATTGGGTATGTTCCCAATGAGTAATCCATCACATGAATTAGGCAATACTGCGGCATTTATTGTGCCTTCGAAATATGGCGATTGTATTGTAATCGTGGCAATCTTATATCTTTCAATTGTGCCACCAAAAGTTCTGCAGGCTACTGTGTTGCCCGTATAATCTTCTGCTTTAACACATCTTTGGTCAACTCCGACAATTGAAGCTCCTGAATCACGAATACATGTAGTAGGTTCACCATTCACCCATGCCTGGTGAACTTTCAGTTTGCCATTCTGAATATTAACAGCGTTGGCTTCATGAATTTTTTCAACACATTCGTCAATAGGAATGTCTGTCATAGTCTTTTCAGTCTTGTTATCATACTGTTGTATGATAGCTGCATGTGTCTCCTCTAAGTCATCAGAATCACTACTAGAAAACACATATGCGGTACTTGCTTCATTCCAAGAATTTCTCATCGGACAAGACCAACTGCCCGTACGCCCGACAAGAAAAACATTTAATGCTTCTCTTGTAGGAGTCATACTTACTTCTTTTCTTTGCTGTGATGTCTCGTAGATAAGCTGTATACCCAGGGTGTTGATCACACATTTCAAGATGTCCGTGTGATAACTTGCAATGTTGGCACCGCGTGAGGTGTCCCTTTCTTGGTCTGTCTCCCTCTCTATTAGAATTGGAGTACTGGTACGGACCACTTCTATTCCTACTATTAAATTTTTAGAACTTACCATTGCCTTTCTGAAATCTGGCGCTCGCTCCTATGACAAGCTCTGGTTGTGCATAATTGGCAAATATAATCATGATGTGCATAAAAAATGATTCCCTTTCGATTCCATCTCACTAAGTGATTTACACTTATTTTCTACCAGAAATACAGACATAGATTCTGGTACTGCAGACAGAAGTCTATCTCTTATTATTAGATCTCGAATTTTATCGAAATCAGACCCAATATCAGCTGCTTTAAGCCATTTATCAAAGCATGAAGATGTTTCAGAAGCAAAGTCGAGAAACGTTTGGTTAGACTTCGGAGTAAGTGTTTTGAATTTCGTACGTAACCCTGATTCATCCAAACTAAAATGAGCAAGAACACGATCTCTCATATACTTGTAATTAGTACGCAGATTTTCCGGTATTAATTCGATTACATTTAAAGGTTCAAGTGCGAGATATCTATGAAATAGAATCGGTATGTCCTGCTCGGGAATCTTGTAGAATTTTACCAACACCTCGAAAATTAGTAATCCAGGAACTTACCGAATCACCTTGTTGGAAATTGCGAAATAGACCTTGGTATTTCTTCACTGGATCACTTTGTTTTGCTTGTATTTTCTCTCGTTCATTCTCAGCTTCACGATCCATTTCCAATGTCTTGACTTTCAAATTCCCTTCAAGTTCCTTGGTCCTTAAGAAGTGCTTCGGTTGCAAGTTTCTCCTTTTCAAACGCTAGTTGTTTATCCTTCATTTCTGCTTCTGCGGCTATTTGTTTTGCCTTCATTTCTGCTTCTGTGGCTATTTGTTTAGCCTTCATTTCTGTTTCTGCGGCTATTTGTTTTTCCTTAATCACTTTTTCCACTGCTAGCTTCTCTTTTTCAGCTGCTATCCTCTCCCGTTCTAGAGTTAATTCCTTTTCTCTAGCCGCTATTTTCTCGCGTTCCAAACCCATCTCCATTTCTTTCAATTCTTTTCTGAAACGCAAGCTCCCTATCCTTGCTTTCCCTCTCAAGAGCCAACCTCTCTTGTCGTTCCTCTCGTTCCCGTGCAGCCTGAAGTTGTTTCGCTTCTTTCTCTGCTGCTAACTTTTCAGCTCTTTCCTCGCGTTGTTGTGTCTGATAATCTTTCAATTCTTGCTTTGCCCAATTCCTGAGGTCTGCACCAGTCAAACCAGACTTTTCACCCATGTCCATGAAGTCTTGAAGTGTCGACATATTGTCCTACCTGTATACTAAGTTATCTAGCTGAAATATAAGATAGAGGAATGCAAAGGACTCGACGATATTCAAGCGCGTAGAAAATAGAGTATACAATATAGACAAGTATAAATGTTGGAGACAATGTTAACTATAAACTCAACAACAATGTAAACTCGAACAAAAAGAAATTCAGCAGCTTATTGCGATAAAATTATCCTAACTGTTATTCTATGTAAATAACAGAAAATAGTATTAAAAATATATTCGGTATAAAGAATATAATAACACTAGATAGCTAACAACGACCGAAAACGAGTGACGTGTGACGTAAACACATATTTATATTTATAAAAGACACTAACACTGTTTAACGATACTCCAGTTACAGATGCAAACAACCCCACCTTACTACTACACTGCCCTATTATAACAAAAGAACAATTAGCTACCTACAATACGTGAGATTGATACAAATAACTTCGTACCGACCTGACGATTGCAAGTATATGCGTCTTCTTAAATTAGTACGATAATATTAACTAATTCGAAGGAGAGCACCACCCAACCACCCACTTATTTTTGTGTTAACTTAGCCATTGTTAACTACACAATCGTATGGCTGCACCTAGTTAACAGAATGAACACAACAATCAACAAATAGGAAAAGAACATATACTGGCCTTATTAATTGACATGTTGTTGGCGTTGGGTAAATCAATTGAATAAATGGTGTGTCCGATTCTTCGATACTACAATGAGTGTAGTACTGTACAGTGAAGCAGCGACTGACTGTTGTTCCTGTCTGTGTCGAACGATAAGTGTAATTAATTTACACTCAACACCCTAGACCTAGTGGTCTGTCACCGACTTCTGTCACCGACTTCTGAAGCACTCTTGGTCGGTGGCAGGTGTATAATTGTAGATCTTTGCGTTGCCACAGCATGTTGTATGTGCCTCGTCAACTTATAGTAGGGTAAGTCAAGATCTCGAGTGTCGTTTGGCGACAGTAATATATCGAAGGAGTTGTGTATCGACGCTATTTGCCAAGCTCCTGGTTCCAGATCATTAGTTCCTTTTATAATCAGCAATGTGTATAAATTCTGCTGAGGCTGCACCCCAATGTCTGATAACTGAACTTTGATAACGATGGAGGAGTGGAAATGTTTGAGCAGATACCAAAGCCACCTTCCTTTTCGACAACACTCCAAAATATGTCGAGTATGGTATCGACTGCTTCGTACAAAACGTGTCCAAACGTCTTACTGGTTTCTATTCAATGTGTAATACCAGTTTATGCTCAACATTCCAACAGTGCACTGTTTCAGAAATGATCTCCATTTATTTCAACAATTAGTACCATGTCGTTGTCGTTTCAAATAAGGCTGCGTTCAATGTTGTGTTCCAATTGGTGCTATCGATGTGCAATAATTTCTTTGGTGTGTAAATGACTGTTACTCGTTTTGTGGCCAACGGCGTTGTTCTTTATTCATTTCTGGCACGTAAGTGTAAGTGTCAGGTATTAGAGGCAAATTAACTTTCTCTTACCTCCTGTAAGAAGCCATCAAAAGAATTCAGAAATAATAAATCTGCTTCAATATGTGTAGCGCTTACCGATTACGTGGTGTTACAATTTCCAGCGGAGTGTTGCGTGGTGCGTCACACTGAACTTCGGTGTGCAAACTTTCTTTCCGTGCACAGCTTGGTAGAATATTCTAGCCGCGTAATATATTCAATTGTGGATCACTTAAGGACAACACTGAGATTCATTTGGCCGGCAAAGAGTCCCCCATGTGCCTCAGAGTAGATACCTCTCAGCTATGCTGTAATACAAGCTATTCAAATCTACCAGAGGTATTATTGAAGTTTGGCTCGTCCCAGTAATACGAACGTTCAAAGTCAAAAGAAACTTGGCAACGAGATACAGACGCGGCTCCGGTGACAAGTTAACACAACACCTGTTTTATTGGGTGCATCAATATGAGTTCATAAAATTCATCGTCTCTATAGGGTATTCTTGCCACAGGACTAAAACCTACTTGAAGCATCTAGAATTGCTATGATCAATGTCTCTAACCTTCACCTCAGCGCCCAGCCTGTTTCCATTCTGCTGTTCTTTCGAACCGTGTCGTTAGATTCCTGGTAAATTCATCTCGCTTTTAGGTCCACGGTTGTTCGATCTCAGCAATTGACTCCTCCTGTCGTCCACTTGAATACCGAATACACTTGCATGAAAATATCCAATTGCGCCACGAATTTGGATCCACACAAGGAAACACACGTCTGACTTTGAAGACGGCACCACAGCGTATCTTTGTTTGTTGTCCTCTGACGTATCTCATCTCCTTAGTTTTCTTGTGCACTGTATAGTTCGGTGCATACTTTAGGAAAAATCCCTTTAACCTTTCTCTGTCTGCTGTGTGTCAGTACTTGCTATGTGGCAGTAGGTCTACAATTTTAAAGTATCAATAAAAAGATGTTTGATCGTAATATTTTGTTACAATTGTAAACGATTTTGTTACACTTGTAAACGATTTTGTTATACTTGTTAAAAATGGTTAAACTGCAAATAATTTATTATTTCTACATAGATTGTACTATGTCAATGAACACAAGTTATTATTATATATATAGTCGGCCTTTTGGCTAAGATCGAGGTGTAGATTTATATGCACTTGACCTCGCCAGGGTGCAGAGACTTGTCAACCAAACTGCAAACTCTAATCACCAAATCAGTGTCCACTATCACTGGCAGTGGACCTTGGTGGACCAATATGGGCCTAAAGGCGCGACTAAGGGCCCATAAAAATATTTATAAGATAATTAATTATATAATTACTCATAATGTGTCTCGGCCTTTTGGCTAAGATAAAAATGTACTTTAGTTGAGTTTAGTTGAGTTTAGTCGTTGGATCAACATCACGGCATACGGTTTAATCCATAAGTGCTCCGTTTTCCTCCTAACTCAAACCTGAGTCTGGTAGTATCTGCTCTTGATCTGGCCAGGGCCACCAGCAGAGGCGGTTGTCGGAACGACTCACAGGGACGGGGGATCTGATGGGGCGGCTCTGGCCCCTGGGTAACCGCAAGTCCTAACTACGGACAACAATTTCTTAATTACCGAAATGTGGCTGTTATTTTTTTTTTTTTTTAACACAGGGAGCCAGATACCTGGACTACCTTTATCTTCAGAACTGCAGAGACACAATAAAAATTGCTATCATAGCAATCCCACTATAGAAGGACGGAGATTCGAGGCAGCCAGAGGAATATTACCATCGGAAATGACACTGCTTTAAGGCCAGATAATAAAACCGAAGCAAGCGACGAATAAGATCTTTGGGCAGATCGGATACCCAATGAATACCAACAAGAGGCAGTGGCGCTGACAACGAAAAGACCAGAAGCAATGTAAACGATATGAAAGAAATGCAACATATAATTGAGCGAGTCATGCCCCAGGTAGCACAATGGACATCCAGACGGAACAGCTACTAAATATGATAAAAGACGAACGAAAACAAGTTAAGAACTATGTGAAATGCCAAGAAATCACACGTAAACCAATAGCCACACAGAAAAGCGCACCAAGAACCATGATGCGAGCCGAAGAAACAAAATCACAAGCAAAGCCAGCAATAGACGAAATAACTAAAAGGATGAACCATCTGCTCACTTAATGTTGTGGAGAGACATGATCGCCCATGCCAGTAGGCAAAACACATGCAGATTCTTGTGTATGCCAGTTTGTTGTGTTGCCAAAATTGTTGCATGTAAACTAGTTTTGTCTCCCCTCCTAGATTCTGCCAATGGTGAATTACTCAATGGTGGGCAGGACTTATCGCTACCTGGAATCAGATCCGCTGTACCCGTTCGGATACGGCCTCTCATACTCTACCTTCAAATACGACGATCTGACAGTGGTATCCACGCATGCCCCAAGGAAGGACGTCTATGGAAACATCTCCATTTCGAACACCGGCCATCACGATTCTGATGAGGTAAGGGCACTTTCTTTTGTCACTACGACTCTTTGCGCAATCAAAAGCCACTTAAAAAAAAAAAAAAGGAACAGTAATAAAGCTCAGCTTTAGTAACATGTTTCGGGTCTTGGTTGACTAACGTTTTGTATGTTCATTGCTCAGATTGTCTTAGTAGCTGAAAATTCCACCACATGTCAACAGCAGATATTACCAAGGGTGACTTGTACATTTTAAACATATTCTCCCAACGTTTGGAATGCTGGACGCATTCAGGATGGTCACATTGGGAAACAAGAACATCGTGGTATTAGAGTTCCGCTTAATGTATTCTCGCGACTCAATTCGTGTCCCTTTCAGTGGGATTTTCAGCTTGGGGAATAGCCACACATCGCCAGGTTGGCAGTTGGGAATCGAAAAAGACTAGTCTAATGGCGCTGCCCGGGAAAAATTTCGAGTTAAAAATCTACCCAAAGTATTTCAGGATCCTCGCCGGTGCTACGGAGTTCGTGCAATGAGCTGAGATTCTCCGGACTCAGGCTTGAGTTAGGAGTAGAACGGAACACTTATGGGTTACACTCGTGTGCCATGATGTTGATCCGTCGACTAAACTAAACTAAAACATGAATGAGAGGAAGATTGTTCTTTGGCCAAGAAAGTCTAAATCAGATGCGTTAATGGACTGGTGCGTTGTCATGCTGGAGCACTAAGTTTCTATTACCCAGACGTCCGTTCCTTTACATCACCATATATTTATTTGATCACACATCAAAGACTTCGCAGAAACGTCGCATTAATCACGACTGGCATGCAAGATTCCAGATCCTTCGCTGGGTCTAGTTCCTCATCCATGTTCATACGGAGAGTGTATTTAACGTGTTGTGTCCATCATCGTGTTAGTTTACCTCTGCCTCTTCATCCGGGAATCCTGCTTGCCATTACCATTCTGTCTAAATCACAGTCACGTGTAATCTGGCCAACGTATTTCAGTTTCCCAGAGATTATTCTTTGTTTGAGCTTGTTTTCTTCGTTGTCCAGATCTTGTATACTCTCGGTATCTTTCTCCTTCTTGAACCTCGCTATTCTAGTTCGTCTACAGAAACATCAACTGCGGAACTAAGACGGTTCATAAATAAACTACATGCTTTGTTTGCCGCTCATAGAACTAAAAGTAAGAATTAGAGACCAGAGGACGAACTAGACAACATACAAATGGAATGATGTAGTTACCGACCAACTAGACAGCGTTTCTCCTCCTTCTATGAGCGTCGTTAATCTGGTTGGTCACGCGTCAAAGTACACTTGTTCCTGTAGCGAGGAGCTGTCGTTGTTTGCAGGTGACAGGTTCGATAGGTGTAAATTTTTATGTTGTCTGGTGCGTCCTCTAGTCTCTACTTCTTTCTTCTACGTCTATGAGCTCCACAAAAATACACGTGTGTATATTAAATAACTGTAATAATTATTCTATAACATGTAATTTTAAATGTCTCTGTTTTATTCTTTAGTGATGGTAAAATTAACAAAGTAATAAAAGAAGCACAAAGTACACAGAAAGATCTAATCAAAATCTACCTGACTAAAGCGTAAAATACAATAATTCGTTAAATGAGCTACTTTTAAGTAACTTAGTCTGTGATGATTGTAGAGTAGTAAAAGTTCACTTCAAAGAACATGTGAAAAATACAACATGAAAATAAGCATGCATAAAATGAAACAATAAACACCAGGCTTACTAAATCTAGAAATACAATTGTTTTCTCTTTCAAGTACAAAAGTGAAGGCTGATGTATCTTAGTCATAATCGTACACAAGCAACAATAATAACAACAACAAAACAATATGATCTCAATGTACACGATTTATTCAACTGAATTCACGTCATTTTTGTTTCTACTTGGACATATCTTGTGACCTATGACCTCAGGAAGTGATAATGCAGAAACAAACATGACATGATTTCAATCGAATAAATTGCGGAAAACTCAAAGACAGGAAATTTCTGAAAGCGTAGCTAACATTTAGTTGATCTCTGTGTGATCGAATAGCATTTTCCCTGTACAACAGAATGCCACACATTTGCCACTATGTAAGTGTGTGATTTATCTCTCTTTTTGGTTCTTACTGGACTCAGGTGATCCAGTGCTACATACAGTGGAAAAACCAGTCTCTGCCGGTACCAAAAATACAGCTGGTATACTTCAACCGAATCCATATTAAGGCACAGACCAAGATCAGTCACACGTTTACTGTGGCCTGGCAGAACTTTGCTTACAGACACAATGAAGCATGGACAGTACAGACAGGTCTGTCATTTATGTGTCTGGTTTGAAATATACACACACACACATATATATATATATATATATATATATATATATATATATATATATATATATATATATATATATATATATATATATATATATATATATATATATATATATATCTATATCTATATCTATAAAACAAAGTGTATGTATATATATATGTATGTATGTAAATATGTATGTCCTTTATTTGTTCGCGAACGGCCCATCCGATTGAGATGAAATTTTCTACACGCCTTCCTTTCATTCCAGAGCTGTCAACTGTCATAGTTTTTTTTTCTTCTTCCTCCTCCTCCCTCCTCCCCCTCCCAAAATACGTACGTAAATATATGATGATGATGATGAAAGAATCCCCGAACCAAAACGCTAGGGGAAAGGGAAGAAAATGACGTGACTACACAGAATCGTCACACGGCAATCATCATCATCAAGTGCCGTGCCGGCTGGCGTAGGCGTTCATGGCTCTCCGTAGATCTCAGTCTTTGGTTTTTTAGATCAACTCTGCTGCTGATATTCCTCCATGCCACGGCAATATCAATAACAATTCATCTTTTTATGTGTAAGGAAGTTATCTACAGTCGTGTAGAAGGGAAGAACTAGACGAGTATGAATTCGGAATGGCGAACTCTCTCCTCCACTCTTCTCCTCCCTCTACCTCCTCCCTCCACCCTCCTCCTCTTCCTCCTCCCTCTCCCACCTCCTCCCTCCTCCTTCTCCCTCTTCCTTCTCCCTCTTCCTCTCCCCTCCTCCTCCATCCTCCTCCCTCCTACTCCCTCCGCCTCCTCCCCCTCCTCCCTCATCTTCCCTCCTCCTCATCCCTCCTCCTCATCCTGCCTCACTCCTCCTCCTCCTGCCTCCTTCTCCCTCATCATCCTCCCTCCTCCTTCTCCCTCTTCCCTCTTCCTCCTCCTACCTCCTCCCTCTACCTCCTCCTCCTCCCTCCACCCTCCTCCTCCCTTCTCCTCCTCTTCCACCTCCCTTTCCTTCCTCCCCTCCTCCTCTCCCCTCCTCCTCCATCCTCCTCCTTCTCCTCCTCCCTCCTTCTCCTCCTCTCCCCTCCTCCTCCTCCTACCCTCTTCTCTTCCCCTCCTCCCTCTCCCTCCTCCCTCTTCCTCCTCCTTCCTCTTCCTCCTCCTCCCTCTTCCTCCCTCTCCCTCCTCCATCCTCCTCCTCCCTCTTCCTCCTCCTTCTTCCTTCTCCTCCCTCCTCCACCCTCTTCCTCCTCCTCCCTCCTCCTCCTCTCTCCTCCTCCTCCTCCTCCCTTTTCCTCCCTCTCCCTCCTCCTCTCCACTCTTCCTCCTACCCTCTTCCTCTTCCCCTCCCCTCCTCCCTATCCCTCCTCCTCCCTTCACATTCCTCCTCCTCCCTCTTCCTCCTCCTCCCTCCTCCTCCTCATCCCTCCTCCTCCTCCTCCTTCCTCCTCCTCACTCCTCCTCCTCCCTCCTCCTCCTCCTCCTCCCTCTAACTCCTCCCTCCTCCTCCCTTCACATTCTCCTCCTCCCTCTTCCTCCTCCTCCCTCTCCCTCCTCCTCATCCCTCCTCCTCCCTTCTCCTCCTCCCTCCTCCTCCTCCCTCTACCTCCTCCTCCCTTCACATTCCTCCTCCTCCCTCCTCCTCTCATCCCTCCTTCTCCCTCCTCCTCCTTCTTCCTCCCTCCTCCCCCTCCTCCTTCCTCTCCTCCTCCTCACTCCTCCCTCTACCTCCTCCTCCTCCTCCCTTCACATTCCTCCTCCTCCCTCTTCCTCCTCCTCCCTCCTCCTCATCTCTCCTCCTCTCTCCTCCTCCCTCCTCCTCATCACTCCTCCTCCCTCCTCCTCCTTCTTCCTCCTCAATCCTCCTCCTTCCTCCTCCTCCCTCTCCGCCTCCTCCTCCTCCCCCCTCTACCTCCTCCCTCTATCTCCTCCCTTCACATTCCTCCTCCTCCCTCCTCCTCCTCTCTCCGCCTCCCTCCTCCTCCTCCCTCTACCTCCTCCCTCCTCCTCCCTTCACATTCCTCTCCTCCCTCCTCCTCCTCCCCTCCTCCTCTTCCCTCCTCCTCCCCCCTCCTTCTCCTCCTTCTCCCTCCTCCCTCTTCCTTCTCCCCCGCCTCCTCCCTCCTCCTACTCTCTCCTCCTCCCTCTCCCTCCTCCTCCCTCTCCTCCTCCTGCTCCCTTCTCCTCCTGCGTTCTCCTCCTCCCTCCTTCTCCCTCCTCCTCCCTCTTCCTCCTCCCTCCTCCTCGCCTCCTCCTCCACCCTACTCCTCCCTCCTCCTAATCCCTCCTCCTCCCTCCTATTCCTCCCTACTCCTCCTGTCTCCTCCCTCCTCCTCCCTCCTCTTCCCTCCTCCACCTCCCTCTTCCTCCTCCCTCCTACATTTACCCAAGACAGACAGACAGTCAGACAGATAGTCGGGAACGGGATCTTATATGACTACTTATATAATTTAAATGAGATGCTCTCCACCATGGGCTGGGCCGGGTCAGACAGACAGACAGATAGATAGATAGATAGATAGACAGACAGACAGACAGACAGACAGACAGACAGACAGACAGACAGACAGACAGACAGTCGGGAACGGGAACTTATATGACTACTTATATGAATTAAATGAGATGCTCCCCACCAGGTTTTGGGCGATGCCAGGCCGGGTCAGACAGACAGACAGATAGATAGTCGGAACGGGAACTTATATGACTACTTATATGAATTAAATGAGATGCTCCACATCAGGGTCTGGGCGAAGACGGGCCGGGTCAGACAGACAGACAGACAGACAGACAGACAGACAGTCGGTAACGGGAACTTATATGACTACTTATATGAATTAAATGAGATGCTCCCCAAAAAGGACTGGGCGAAGCCGGGCCGGGTCAGCTAGTATATATATATATATATATATATATATATATATATATATATATATATATATATATATATATATATATATATATATATATATATATATATATATATACACACACAAGTCAATTGGCACATTCTTAAACAAGTAAATCTGCACAGCTATCTCGGAACAGTCATAACATCTGATGGGAGATGCCTTGAAGAGATTAGAACAATAATTGCCATGGCGAAGGTATCTTTTTTGCAAGATGAAAAACATACTGACCAATAAAAAGATATCAACTGAAATGAGAAAAAAGAGTTTTGAAGTGCTACGTAGAACCTGTACTTTTATATGGATGTGAAGCGTGAACAATGAGCAGACAAGCTGAAAAACATCTGATGGCTGTGGAAATGTGGTTTCTGAGGAAAATGCAAAGAATACCATGGACAGACAGAAAAACCAATGAAAAAGTCCTACAAGAAACAAATGAAGGTAGTAAACTGATTAGAGACATTAGACGTAGACAGTCAAAATATTGTGGGCATGTTATGAGAAGAAATGACTTGGAGAACTTGGTGACAACTGGGAAGATCGAAGGGAGGAGACCAAGGGGAAGACCAAGAATTAAATACCTGGATGGCTTGGCCACGTGGCATGGTCGAGACAGAAACATGAAAATGACCCACAACTCTGGTGATCGAGTGAGATGGCAAAACATGACCGCCCACGCTTATCGGCATGGCACATTATATATATATATATATATATATATATATATATATATATATATATATATATATATATATATATATATATATATATATATCATGTCAGGTCTGTGGTATTGAACTTGCGTGTCAGATCTAAGGTATAGAACTTGTGTCTAAGGTGTCACAATATGGACACTGTCACAATAATAAAGTGACAGTATGGACATTGTTACAAAGCTTTCGCCAGCACGCAAGAATAAACCAAAAATTATGATACAATTACATTAATAATCTATTTAAATTGAAACATGTAGCTGTAAATCGTGAGCCATGAAGACTTGTTAATCTACAGGGCTTAAAAATCAAATTGTATGCCACGGTCTCCGTCGGATAGCTGACAGGAAGTGACACAGTGAGGAAAGTGTGGGCCAAGACGAAATTTCAGGTAAAGGTGGGAAAGGTCAATCCCAATATAGGGATGGCGCGTAGAGGAAGAGCACAGAGGAAATCTAGGGAAGGGTACATAAAAAATGTGGGAACGGCACCCAAATTATTAGGATCGAAGATCAGATCGTTAAAATTAGGTTAAATGGAGCAGTGTTGGACATTAAAGTCGTACGGTAAAAGAGACACCAACTGAAAAGCAATGATGTGGTTTTCCAAAGCCCTCGATATCTTTCGTAAGATGAGCAAGATTTAGTATTAACGTTTTGGATGTTAGAAACACAACAGTGAGTTGCTCAAATGTTTAGGTACCAGTGTATGGGTACTTTATAATGTTCGCACGCTTGCAGATTCCTTTTATTTAACAGCGTCACCAGCTATGCTTCGCTCCAATTTACTGATACTTCAGAATCCCACCCTCGGCAAAACAAAGTGTGCAGTAATCCCACCGAGCTGTTCATTAATAACTTCTGCTGGGATACATCTGGACCATCAGCTTTCCTTTTCATCAGGAGTTTAATAGCTGTCTAATTTATTATTGAGATGATTTCTCACAGTTGATATCTAGCCTAGCTCCGCTTCTGCAAGTTGGACCTCTCAGATGTTGGAGTCGAGGGAGGGCTATTTATGGATTTGTCTATATACAATTTCCCCAGAGTATTCAGAACATCCTTTAATGTAATTTTTAATATTGATGTGGACTTTCCCATTAATACTTTTGACCAGTCCATTTGGCTGATTATATTTTTGTGCTCTTGTCTTTGTAGTGTTGTAAAGATCTCTTAAGTTTCCTTCCGCTAAAGTTGAAGGCAAACACAACACCCTTGAGGCATTCTTTTTAATTTTAAAGCAAACACCACACACTGTCTTACTTAAGGAAGTATACACGGGACAAGAATGCAGACCTGTTTCACAACTGGTGGTCGAGCAAGATGACAATTTATGCCCGCACACATGTTTCGCCATAGAGTAAGGCAATTCTACTCCCCTTCACTATCTCCACCCCGCATGTAATCACCAGTGGACACCAATTAATGTGCGAATTCAATCCTTGACAGTTAATGTGCGAACTCATTGTTGTGCATGTAATGTATTAATTCACTGTTCTGCAGGCACGATCAAGTTATTCTGCGGCGGTCAGCAACCTGCCCAGGCTAAAGCTGTCCCGTCCAACGTCCTGAGCGTGGAGTTTGAGGTGCTCGCTGACCACACAGCTGCCGTCCGACGCTCACTGACTGCGCCGCTCCAGCAAACTCATTATGGCAGACTTGTGCCTCCCAGAAATGTGTAGCCGTGAATCCAGACAAAATGTACAATTTGTTTGTGTGAACAACTACATTATTTTCCTTAATTTCACAATGGTTTACACTAGAATACTTCTTGTTAATACTATAATCTACGTCTGGTTTTGTTTGGCGATTCATTTATTTCATTTCACAATGAGCTATAGAATTGTTGTTGTTGTTTTGTTGTTATTGTTCTCTTTGTTGTTGCTGTGGTATTGTTGTTGTTGTAGATCCAACAGCAGTGGGACTGCAGACTTTAGGAGAGATACCATGTAGCAAACTGTGCCCGTATCTATCAACTCATACAGGATAGAAAATAGGGAGGGGGAGGGGAATTTTGTGGCCATGAACTTTTACCAATGTTTATTTCGTTGTATCGTATGCAGCGGATTCTTCATAACATATCCAACAGTTAAAAAAGTTAGTGTCATATCCTTTACAGGGCGTTTGCAGCCAACACCAGCATTTTTTGCTGTTGTTGATGTCTTGCCAAGTTTACGTCCAGTAGTTTAACATTGCTATCTGAACGACCGGCACCCATACCATTTCGTAAAATACCAGAGCAACGCAGTCTGCTGCCAAATCTCGAGCAGCTGTGTTTCAAACAAGGGTATGCGGGATCACGAACCGCTTCAGTAACTCCTTTGCCACAGAGACTGCTTATCCATCAGAGGCAGTTGCAATTCTGACAGCTAAAGAGACGATCAAGGGTCGAGCAGAACTAGCCCACAAGCATGGCCGACTTCACAGGCTCACATTGAGCTCCCCTAGCCATCTCCTGCTCCTAGACAGACATCATCCATGTGTGGGAGGTTGTTTCTGGGATATCGATGAACATACATGGTCACTTTATGCAACTGATCCACGGTTCTACAGTGAGAGCTTCACACTTCCAATTGTTTAAAGGCCTGTCCCCTGTCTGTGAAATCCGAATGGCTTTAAGTCTGCATTTCTTTTACAGAGGAGCTTCTCATTACTCATAGCGTTATTCTAAGTCCTGCACTGTATTTTGGGCTTAGTCAGGTTCTTCCAAGTTCGTTTTTGCGAGCGTTGCTTGGAACAATGGGGCGTATTCTACGATGGGCTTGGCTGCTCCAATATAGACTTGCTTTAGTATTTTTGTGCGTCCCCCCACCTCACCATTCTCCAAGGATGTTTCGGCCAGTTGTTTCATTACACCAAGCCTGGGTATTGTTCTTATGTCCAGACTTGGCTTCCACGTGTGTGTTGTGTACAGGGTAGACCTGTGAAACGTGTGTATCTGTCTGAGGTAATTTCCTTGTTGTCAATCAGACGCTTTAAGTTCGTGTATAACTCTTAGTCTGAAGATGAGGTTAAGGAATCGCTGGAAACGTATTTAATTGTTTTTAATGTAACTGCACAGGAAATCAACTGGGGAACCCTTTGAGGCCACCGAGACAGTACATAAATAAACACACATAGTATTGTTTGGCACTCATAGAAGGAGAAGAAGGAAGTAGAGATTAGAGGACGCATTAGACAACATAAAATGTGAAACTAGACACTCTAAGTTTATCATGCGTCGAAGTGCACTTCACTGCAGCGAGGCGCCGTCGTTATTTGGAGGTGACAGGTTCGAATCCCGGTCGGTAACTATAGCTTTCACATTTTATGTTGTCTAGTGCGTCCTCTAATCTCTACTTCCATCTTCTCCTTCTATGAGTGAAAAACAATACTATGTGTGTTTCTTTGTGTACTGTCTTAATGTGACTGCATACGTCAGGTTCATGTTTATACATGAAATGACAGTCACAGAGATGTCGTGAACTGGTTTGATTGCCCATGTCATCTGACAAACCACGTGATGCTGATGTGATGATGTAATATCTTGAAACAGCTCACGCTGTTTGTTAATTGTTTTCTAATTAATAAATATGTAAGCACACCTTCTGGCAAACATGTTATTGTTTCGTGTGGAGGTTTATTGTTTGTATTTGTCGTCTTCGTATTCTTCTTTCTATTTGTCTTCTTGTTCTGTTTCTTACTTTTGTTCTTGTTGTTATTGTTGTTGTTGTTGTTGTTGTTCGTACTTGTCCTCTTCTTCTTTTTCATATTCTTCTTCTTCCTCTTGTTCTCCCACTCCCCTTCTTCTTCCTCTTAGTTTTCTTCTGCTACACGAGGCTGTATTGTCGAGATTTACTTCCCCTTTCCAAGTACAGAAACTAGCAGGGTGTGCAAGATTGGTATTGCAACTTCACAACTGGGGAAAGACACATCTTGAGGAAACCAGGTCACAAAAACACATGTATTCTACGGGATGGTCTCTACATATGGAGTCTATACATGGAGAGTCGAACAGTGATCATGAGATAGGAGACCAGTAGAAACGACTAGCTTGCCCGTGTGCTAGGAAACCTGTAGATACGACCAGCTTGCCCTGTGTACAGACTTCATCCAGGGAGCAATTAATCTGCCAACTTGCTGCACACAATCCTACCAAATGAAATTAAAAAATATACCTACAAAGAAGAATGTATTAAGTAAAGATTCCTTTCACACGCCTATTGGGCATATGGAGCAGGACCATAATTTTATAGACCAAACTGCATTTATTGGGTGACCGGTATCACGCCGGAGGCCTTTACTTCTCAACACATTTGCTGGTAGAAGAATTGACGTGAGTGTTTTTTTTTTTTCACACTGTCTTACACACCACGCTCCCTGTAGGGAACAAGTGGGGCGCGGGGGGGGGTGTTTTTGATGAAAGACAATTGGATGAGTTCGGCTTACAGCAACTATTACTCTTTAGCCAATGAGCGACTTGTAAATCAGACCAGAAAGCTGGGG
Organism: Cepaea nemoralis; assembly: GCA_014155875.1. Lineage (NCBI taxonomy): Eukaryota > Metazoa > Mollusca > Gastropoda > Stylommatophora > Helicidae > Cepaea > Cepaea nemoralis. The sequence continues at coordinate 227,209 of JACEFZ010012761.1, forward strand.
ATCCCGAATGGGCTCTGCCAGCGATGTTTGCTTTTGGCTAGCCGATGCTCTTGTGCCTTGGGTGTGCTTCGTTCACCGCGTTTGATTGGTCGACTTCCGATTTGATCCCGACTAGAGCACAGAATTGATCTAAAGGAGAGATGGAGAAGAAAAAGAAGAACATACGGGAGAAGAAGAAGAAGAAGAAGAAGAAGAAGAAGAAGAAGAAGAAGAAGAAGAAGAAGAGGAAGAAGAAGGTGGAGGAGGAGGAGGAGAAGGGGGAGGAGAAATAGGATGAGGAAAAGACGAAGAAGAAGAAGAAGAAGAAGAAGAAGGACGATGAGCAGAAAAAAGAAGAAGAGGAAGAAGACGAATAGGAAGCGGGAGTGTGACGGGATGAGTCTAGATCACTATGCAAACACCACCACTACTACGTTAGTGGAATTCCTAATTTACATTCTGGATTCAGTACAGCAGCTAAATTACTAATAATGACGTCAGAATGACTACGCAGACATTTTCTGCACTAAAACTACACAGTGCATTGGGGACAGCGTGTATTTTCACGTCATCTATTCAAATGATGTCACAAGGGAAATCCCCTGTCTTCAATCCTTATTAATACCAAGTCTATGGACTGGGGACATAGGCCCGTCACTCCCTAGCAACGGGAATACGGCGATATGCTATTAGTACTGCGGCACCGGAAATTGTGACTAACAACTTCCGTCCGGTTCACAACGACCATAGCTGCTGTGCCAAGCAGACCTTACATGAAGTGGGCTGCCAAATCCCACTCCATCTTTGGTAGATTATACCAAAACAGATCTTTATTGCTGCAATAAGACTGGGGGTGAGTGTAATAACATAATAGTTACGATTATAGTAAGGAGTGTGTACACATTTACATTCTGATATTGGGAAAACACAAAACTTTCCCGACCATGTATATTTATGAAACGTGGTATTTGAAAGGGGAGACATTGAGAGAAAACATGTGAGGTCTAGATATATTTATAGATAAAAAAAAAAAATATATATATATATATATATGTAATGTATAAACCTTACTGATTATTTTCATATGCATTTTGTGAATGTATTTACGTGTATATTTTGTTGAAAATATGATAACATGATTTTGCCATGTGGGCAGAAGTAGAAGAGACATGTGGAACATGATTCTCACATGCCAGCAACATTACTAGGCGATTTATATTCAAACATAAATTTGCTTACCCCTGATTCACCGCCATGCCGAACTACACGACACTGACGGTCATAAGTTCAAAGCAAATACTATGTGGTGAGGAATCAGAATGTGGGGAGTAAATAACTCAACAAGGGATAACTGAGACATCCTAAAGCCCAATGCCTGGAATATCTCAGCCCTCTTGCTTGCCTGCTGGCCTTCTTATCTTTTAGCTCGTATATTATACGGGGTATACCTCACGACTTCGTGGAGACACTTGATTGCTTTATGCCTAATGATGGATGTGGGATTAGGTTGAATTATTGTTGGCCTTTCCTTAGCTATCTAGGGAAACACCCGGGCTGCCCAGGACTTCCTCACCATGGTGTTAAGGAATGCACCAGTAATTATTGCATATGAGTCACTTCAAAGTTTTACAGCCATGTACATTTTGTAATGCCTTTTTCAAACAAAGATTTGTCTACTGGTTTTACCCCAAGGGACCATGTGGTCTTAGGATATGTCCACTTCTGGACCCTTTGTCACTTTGTATCACCATGTCATACAATGTATAGCCAAGCTAATAGGAGCTATTGGCCCTTGCTTTTGATACAGAATAGCAGAGAGGAATTATGTTTTGTTCCTATTCTGCATCTGACACATACACAACAGACACACAACACCAGCACTCAGACACATTGCTATTGTCAAGACACTAAGGAGTCTGCAACTGTTTGTTTGATTTAAGGAGCCTCGCTGCTGATACTGCTGACACCTAACTGGTCCGGTTACCGAAACTTTGAGCCACCAACTAGTGGAGACGGAACCTGGAATCCGGAGGAGCATCGTACACCTGTCGAATGCCAGGGTCGACTCCCAAGACATAATACAAACGAAAGCCAGAACTACTCCTAACCGAGATCAGATTGTCTCAGGTGACTCTGTGTCTACATGTGTTCTGAGTGTGTCACTGTCTGGATGGTGTGAATGATGATATGCTATCTAGCTAAGCATCAGAAAACGTTTTGTACCTGTAACATAAATGTAACTGTCATAGTTAACCACGTGAACGACACTTTTCATTATCTCTTTTACTATTAAAGAGTATTATTGGTTTATACTTGTACCAACGTACTCCCCTCGTGATCATTTGAACGCAAGGCGTGTGCGTGAGTGCGTGCAAGTATTTAAAACAGGGGGCTTATCATTAAATGACGAATGGGTGTGCTTCGTTCACCGCGTTTGATTGGTCGACTTCCGATTTGATCCCGACTAGAGCACAGAATTGATCTAAAGGAGAGGTGGAGAAGAAAAAGAAGAACATACGGGAGAAGAAGAAGAAGAAGAAGAAGAAGAAGAAGAAGAAGAAGAAGAAGAAGAAGAAGAAGGTGGAGGAGGAGGAGGAGGAGAAGGGGGAGGAGAAATAGGATGAGGAAAAGACGAAGAAGAAGAAGAAGAAGAAGAAGAAGAAGAAGAAGAAGAAGAAGAAGAAGAAGAAGAAGAAGAAGAAGAAGAAGAAGAAGAAGAAGAAGAAGAAGAAGAAGAAGAAGAAGAAGAAGAAGAAGAAGAAGAAGGACGATGGGCAGAAAAAAGAAGAAGAGGAAGAAGACGAGGAAGACGAATAGGAAGCGGGAGAAGAAAGCGAGGGAGGATGAGGAGAAGAAGAAGCGAAAGATAATGCTACTGCCAGTATTAATAACTAGACACAAATACTGTCGAATATGAATGGTAATGTTCCATTTACAACTGAAAATGACGGAGCAAATTTCAAGAAGAACGAAACGGGACGCAGAGGTGTTTCCAAGGCACCAGGGCCGGGATCTATTCTGGCCAAGACCTGCTGACACGTCCTAGTCGTGCGTCCTGGGCAACAGGTCCCTTCAGGATCCTGGCTAAGATCAGTAGGATCGATGATTCCTCCGAAGTCGGAGAGTGTCTGCCTGTACGGCGAGGAACCACCAGTCTGCACACCAATAAGCCAGACATGGGACAACGGATACTCACGCAAACCTCAGGTTCTGTATTACATCACACTGATGTTGGACAACAGGATGCCTTCATCCGACATACAGGACTTCACGCTGGAGTTCACAGCCAGCGAACACAAGCAAGCAAGCAAGCAAGAACGAAGCCGCCTATATCAATAGGGGCAGGCACAATTTACCCAATCCACCTTGCAACGTGATTAGTGACCTTCAACTTTCAGAGTCAGGCTGCCACACTTGTACATAAGCAGTTTTCCCCGTATGACTCAGTGGGATGTTGCATTCGTGAACACAAATACCCGGAATTTTATTGGTAGGCAGTTGCTATCTTGGTTTTCTCATACCTGTTATACTTCCTGGTATCTTCTAGAAGTGAGCTGCCTACCTACCTACCTACCTACCTACCTACCTACCTATTTACCTACCTACCTACCTACCTAACCCACATACCCAACTACCTACCTACCTACCTAATTACCTACCTACCTATCTACCTACTTACACACCTACATACCTATCTAACCAATATACCTACCAAACTACCTACCTACCTACCTACATACCTATCTAACCCACATACCCACATACTGACCTAATAATCACCCACCCACCTGCTTTCCAATACATCCATCCATCCATCCATTCACTTATCTATCTATCTATCTATCTATCTATCTATCTATCTATCTATCTATCTATCTATCTATCTATCTATCTATCTATCTATCTATCTATCTATCTATCTATCTATCTATCTATCTATCTATCTATCTATCGATCGGTCGGTCGGTCGGGTGGTCTGTCTGTCTGTCTGTCTGTCTGTCTGTCTAATCTATTAATTAGTTCGTCTGGGAATCAGTTTTCACTCCCATTCTTCTTCAATTCTTGTCAATGAATCAATCTGTCAATGAATCGGTGAGTGAATGAATGATTTGGGTCAAATACCAACATGACAGTACTCGAGACATTCCCATACATCCTTCGTCCTTATCTGCAACAACCAGCGAAGCGTCCCAATACTAATGGTACCATTAACAGTGTAATTGTGTGTCCGGCCGATCGTTCCTCGGAGTTTTGAATGTTGATCAGATCACGTGGTCACTCCCTGCAGCAATATTCTCACCAAGCCGCAATAATCTATCATTAAAAAAAAGTTATACATACGATTCCAAATTGCCCACATCTGCCTTATCAAGAACCAATACTCCACCAAGTAGCGGAGACCCAGCCAATCTGTCCGCCTGCTCATTTCTCTCCACACCAGCATATTGTCCTGGGAGGAAAAAATTCAATAGATGTTCTCTATTTTTGATTGTTGAATGGAAGCCTGCCATTCCGCCAGAAACATACCCGTCTTCACATTTCTTAATCGTGTGTGCTGTCTTCCAGCCAGCGGAACGCCTCAGACTAGATGTTATAGTATCATATGCCAGGCTCTCCTGCATCAAACATCATCCACCAACATTCGCTGCGAATACCTGTCACTTCTTTTAACTCTTAGCACAGAGCTATCTGTGTAGATGATTACATCGCCTGGTCGCAAATTGTCGTGGATAAGTTGTTGCTCCGCTCAATAAGTGCAGCCTGCCGGCCAATCCCCAAATTCCGTATCCAATGTTATTATGACCCTGCACAGGTCTGACTTTTCCACTGACATTCCCAGTGTTCTCAAGCATGCACACTTCTCTGATTGTGTCCTCTGCTTGAGCCATCCATAATTTTCCTCCGATCAGCCGGTGGCCCTTAACTGTGTCCAGGACTTCATCATGCAGGGGGTGTTCGGTATCTGCAGCCACTCGGAGATAGGATTTAGCCTGCAGCACCTTGAGACTGTCTGCAATCGTGGGTAAGGCCAGGATGTATCACAAACACACTACCAGCGTGTCCCTTGGACAGCTTAGTATCACCCGCAATAGCTTCAGTCTGTATGCGGTTTAGTTTCACCAGCTGACTCTTCGACACTGCGAGCAGTCCCAGTCCATAGTCAGTTACTGAGAGAATCAGATGTTGATAGAGTTTGAACAACGTTCGTTGCTCCATATCTATTGCTATCATGATCTTCAACAAACCTCGTCCCTTCTTAGATGACATAACAGCTTCTTCAACATGATCGTTGAATGACAGGCTTCTGTCGAAGGTGGTGTCCAAATATCTCAGTTCACACTCTTTCCCTATTAACATGTCTGCCATTTATGATAAGACTTGGGACTTCAGCATTAACAATCCTATTATCCAGAGAGTACCATAACACAGACACCTCATCTGGGTTAACGAAACTACCCATCTCTGTACACCAGTCAATCCCTTTGTTTGCTGTCTCCTGCAACTGTTGTGCTATTTAATCCCTGTCTCTCCCCTGCTTATACATAAGGACATCTGCGAATGTTAGTATCCTTCCTATCCCTGGTGCTTCAGTGCTTGCAATCTTGCTTGTGTATACACTGAAATGCACAAGTGGTATTGTAGATCCTTGTGGTAATCCCTGCGTAATATGCACGCCTCCAAGATCCATTAACCCAGGCGGAGGACAACCCTACGAGAGTGCAGGGTAGATGCTATCCATTTCACCACCCAGGGACTAACACATCTACATAAGAGTGTGCATTATTAGATCATATCTGACTCTGTTATCTGCATTCTCAGGATCCAATTCTGCCTTTGTTATTTGCCTATTCTAGAACCTCTCATAAACATCAAAAACAAATATCGCTGCGCTTGATTATATTTTTCCCTTAGCCGGTAACTCCCCATACCTCTTGGTTGTAACTTTTCTCTTTCCAAGAATGTCTGTAACTTAACGGCAACAGTCTTTTCTAAATACTTTGCCAAATGTATTCTGCAAGCTGATAATCCTGTAGCCACAAAGTCTTGAATGGTCCTTGACTGGCTTGGTAGTGGTATTACATAGCTGTGCACCCAATCTTGATGCACTGATGACGTGCTAATGCTCAGATTAAAAAAAAAAACGTAGCCATCTCCCCCAAATCTCCATCGCTCTTTCAAGAGTATCTGCCTCCGTCAGGTCCTGGCTCTGTGTCATCGCTGTTTTCAATAAGTACTTTATGTCGCCTACTTGTAAGATATCCTTGAAGAAAACTGCTAGGTGTTCTCTAACATCCTCTCTGACGTCCCCATCGCTGTGATCTGTTTTCGTTATAAACATCTCCAGGAAAGCTTCTCCTTTCTTCTTGTCCGTTGTAATTGCAGTGTGTCAATCAGTCAATCACTCACTCAATAACGCAAATCAAACATGTGTGAGATTGCCAACGTGCTGCCAGTGTAACAAGTGATGATATTTCCATGACCATGCTTCTTGTTGTCTTCCACAGGACCCCGAGCGCCTCTCCGAATGTCTTACCATGGGAAGACCGGGCAGAAATATTGGTCAGTTATCATATTTTGGTTTCAATGCTGTCGATAGGTTATCAACATGCGCAGCCTCAATGTCAACAAGAATATCATTGTAAACAAGTAGGTCACAGTAAACTTCAAGGTCACTGAGAATAGAAAGGTCACAGCAATCTTCAAGGTCACTGAGAACAGAAAGGTCACAGCAAACATCAAGGTAACTGAGAACAGAAAGGTCACAGCAAACATCAATGTCACTGAGAACAGAAAGGTCACAGCAAACATCAACGTCACTGAGAACAGGAAGGTCATTGTCTACAGGAAGCTCACTGTCAACAGGAAGGTCACTGTCAACAGGAAGATCACTGTCAACATGAAGGTCACTGTCAACAGGAAGGTCACTGTGATCAAGAAGATCCACGGAAACATTAATGTGATCGCCTGACGCGACACATGATGATCGTGATGTTACCAATACAGGCGTCCCTTGCAGTGCTCTAGGGTATGATGAGAAGCCGCTCTGGAAACATCGATAAATAGAGGCGCACGTCAGTTTCCCGCTCTCTCAACCGTAACAACCGTGGCCGAAGGAGCAATGAGGTAGATATTATCAAATATGGAGGCTTGAACCAGCCCTCCCCAGTCACTGGACCAGAGCAGGGAGTCACTAATGCCTCTAAATTTGACTGGAAATTTGTAAGCCCACTCTTGGTAGTGACCCCTGGCCATAGTTGTTGTTTGTAGAGCAAACTTGAGCCCCAGCTCTGGTTAATGTCGTTTTAGGCCACTCACACCCCCATTCGTATACCTGAATGCCTGTTTATGCCACTATATCTCTGCTGTTAGGGTTATAGTTCTGTTAGTAGTTATATAATGGCTCTTTGCTGTATCCGGTCCCAGTCGGCCCATGTGATGCGGGTGTCCTGTGTGGGTACTGAGGGTACCCTTTGATTCAGCTGAACATTGTTGGGGTTCCACTACCATTTAGACACCGCCCCGTGGTTGGCGTTAGACAGTAGCTATCTCTAGCTGTGGGATTTCAGATTCCCATTTCTGTAAGTACCGACTGTCCATGAGTCCTGAGATGGGATCAGTAGATAATCCATACCTGTGGTTACCGTTGTTGTTTATACTGAGGCTTCTGTGTTGCCATGTCCTTGCTGGTTTGTGGAGATGGGTATCTGGTCATGTTCATAGCGATGTTAGGCAGCAGTGAGTGATATCCACTGTGGGAACGTAGGTTCCCATTTCTGATTATGTCAGTTGTGTGACATGTCAGGATGTCTGTTTGTCCCTGAATCATGCAGTTTTGTCAATACAAGTCTAATTTTGTTCTTAATTTGTTTTATTTAGTCTGTAGTTTGTTGTGAAAACTCATTGATCCTGTTACAGTCCAACAGTGTAATCTTTTGTCTGGGGTATACAACAGTATATCCCACGCCCAAAGAACTCCTGGAATCTTCTGTCTAACTCTCTATCCCTTTTCTTGTTAACTGTGGAGAATATATAAAGTGCTCTTTCTCTCTTTCTTCTTAGTGACAGTGACCATCGGCCAGTCTTTCTAACTGTAGAAAATGAGCTTGTAAGTGAAAGCAGCACCCTCTCGAGGTGGAACTACAAGAAAGCAGACTGGGCAGTGTAACAGAATGGCACCATCATACTGGTTAGAAAACTAAACACTGAGAAAGACATAAATAAAGTAGTTGAAGAGTTTGGGAAATGCATACTACAGGCAGCACGAGAAACAGTACCAAGGGGAGCCCGTAAACAATATAAACCCTAATGGAGTAGTGAACTGGAACAGTAGTATAATGATGTGGAACTGTGTAGAAAGCAAGCAGAGGCCACACCAAGCCAAGAGCACCACAATAAATTCCAGCAGGCAAAAGCCAAATTTCAAAGGGCCAAGCTGCAGGCTAGACGGAAAAACTGGCAGGAGAAAACGGAGTCTCTGAACTTTGAAAGAGACACTTGGAAATTGTGGAAGCTAATAAAACAACTTAACGATGAGGGCACAGGGAGAAACTCAAAAATTGCACTACATAAAGATGGAAACATCTTAACAAGAAAGCAATCAGCTGACCATTTTGCGGACTCATTCGCACAAGATAACAATATCAAAATTAGTCCAGAGAAACAACAAGAGATTCGAGAGAAACGGCAACATACAGGACAGAAGGATATAGTACATGAGGTTCTGGAGGCACCCATCACAATCAGCGAACTGGAGCTAGCCATATCAAAACTGAAAATGAGAAAGTCATAAGGAGCTGATGGTATCTCCAATGAAATGATCAGGAACCTAGGAACAGAGGCCAAAGCAAAGCTGTTGCAGTTCTTCAATAACAGCTTGACCTTAGGCAGTGTTCCACAAGCCTGGAGAGAAGCTGAAATTGAGGCAATTAAGATAGCAACAGAGAAATTACTAAATACCAGCAATGGTACACAACCTGTGGTGCCATTTGCAGATGCAAAATCAGTACTCGAGGCGCTCCTGTCTGGAAAATTGCCAGTACTAAGGACACTACTTTCTGAATTTAGCAGTCAGCATAAGGTCACCACACAGTGGATACCATCCCACTGTGGAGTACCCGGAAACGACAGAGCTGATCAATTGGCTAAGGAAGGAGCCGAAGAATAACAGCCTGATGTGCCCATTACATACCACCAAAAGAAAAGAATGATCGAATCAGTCAGAAAGCCACCAAAACCTGCTCAAGATGACTACCACGTTATGGACAAACCAGAACAAGTCATTATTCTGCTCCTCAGAACAGGACACAATAGACTATACAACCACATGTATACAAAATTCAAGATTGGTGAAACAGCCATGTGCACATGTGGATTGGCGTCGCAGACAGCAGAGCACATACTCCAAGACTGCCCAAAATATAACATATCTAGGCAAACCTTCTGGCCTAGAGAGACGACAGTGGAAGATAAACTCTATGGACCACTGTGTGAACTAAAAAAAAAAGACAGTTAAATTCATACTAGAGACAACATTGCAGTTAGAGACACATTTCAAGCGAACGAAAGAAGAAGAGAAGTCTTGACGTCTACATTAAGCGTGATTTGCAGGTCTACTTATGTTATAAAACGAATTTCAGAAGAGCGAGAAGTACAGAAATGTTAAGTATGGAGGTAAAACAATGTCAACTAATCGGTACTTTTATTAACGCGATCTTAAAATAATCATAATTTCCCCCCCCCCCCCAACACTAAAAATCCGGGGGCGGGGCGGGGAAGGGGTGTAAATTCCCCACCAGTTGAGAACCGCTGCACTAGAGGTTGTATTCTCATATGCCAGACTTTCCTTTTTTACGAACATGATCGTAAGACATAGGGAAACCGTTTCATCTTCCAACTGGGTTTATTCTTCCCTCACGGTCTTGATGTCCCACATATGTTCATTTAACTTCCAACCTCTCCTTCCCCCGTTTCCATCCCGCAGTTGTAAGAGTCCACTAGAAAAAGGTGGTAGCATATCCTTTACAGGAGGTCGCAATCAACCCCAGCATTACTTTTGCTGTTTTAATTTCTTGGCAAGTTTGTGTTCAGTGGCTTATAATTACTTTCTGAGCCATCGGCACTCATTCCATTCTATGCTAACCAACGCAGGGCGGACTGCAATCAAAGCACCCTCAGCTGTGTTTCGAACGCGGTATGCGAAATTGCGAACTACGTCCGAGACATCGACACATAACCAGCTATAGTCCACCGCTAATCCCCATTTTGTGGTTCACTGAGCTTCTGACGTTATTGACCTTTGGTACATCTACCCACTTGAATCACACATCCGGTCCATTCCGTCCACATCAAACGCGTTAAGCGCTTAAGACGTATTCAGCCAAACAAAGAATCAGAAAAGTAGCCTTTGTGTTTTCATGTAGTTTTTCATGTAACTGTGTGTCTGTTTGTGTTTGTGTGTTCTGTGCTGACGAAGGCTTTGGCCGCAACGTTCATTTCGTTTCATGTAACCGTGTTCAAGTAAAGCTCACAATCTACTTCTCGTTAATTTGGTGATTCATTCATTTCCTTATTCAAGCATCGTCCATTAGCCTTGGCAATGAAACCCCAGCCTCTGATGTTATCATCATCAACGTGCTCGTGAAGAAGTAGGTCAGGACAGGACCATTTTACACACTATCAGATCCTTGGGCATATGGTGCTTGCCCCATTTTTCTACAAACCTAACGGCATTCAGTGGACATTTCCTAGTACCCATGTTATACTGGGGGACCTAGACACCCAGCTCCGTATTTTACAGAGTCAAAGTGAGTGCAGTCCATGACCACGGGGTAGGCAGGCGTGCGTCTAGCCACTATTGCGGCTTCCTATGGGAATTTGATGCTAGATTTTTTAATTCATAGACCACTTGTCACTCGAGTTGTTGCTGTGGTCTGTATCACACATGTCGCCTTTACTTCCCAAGTGACTACTTGGTACTCATGTTTGATGGGCCGACATGTGGAACCAAAGGTCATTTTAAAAATCCGCCCTATGCGGTTTCGAACCCCTGACTACTGAGCCAACAGGTGAGCGTATAATCACTATACAATCTTATGAACCATAAGAGAATTGGTCGCCATCTGACACAGGCTCGCATCAGATCTGTGTTCGTGTGCCGATGATTTCACTTATCCAAGTCACCTCGGTAAATATTACACTGACAGCTTCTAGCCATCTCTCGGGTTTTCTTGTTATAAACAAACCTCAAAGCCTATTTCTACATCCCATTTAAAGACTATGGAAATATTGATTCCCAGAAATCACAATTGAACCTTTCTCTAGTCTTTTGCAACGGAAATTCAGATTATGAACGTGAATAATCTACTAACTGTTTACTTTTGTCTTGAACAACGGAAATATCAATTGAAGTAAACAATCTACTACTATCTGACTAATGTATATACGAGTAGTAACATTTTGATAATTGGAATCCTTTGCATAACAAATAAATGTGGTTTAAGTGGCTTTTGTTTTAATCTATATTAAAACAGTATTGTGATAGATAATGTCTGTCGCTTTGCTTCTCTATCTCTCTGGATGTCTGTCTCTCTGCATGCCTGCCTCGCTGTCTGTCAGTCTGTGAATGTCTGTCTTTCACTCTGTCTGCCTCTCTATCTGCCTGTCTTTTAATGTCTGTCTGTGTCTCTTTGACTGCCAGTCAGACTGCGTGTTTGTGTTTGTATGTATGTACGCATGTGTTTAAATTAGTCTATAGGTAGGTATGTATGTTTATTTCTCTGTGTGTCCGTGTATGAACACATCTGTACATGTATTTTAATATATATTTGTGTATACATGCTTGTAGGTGTGTACATCTATATGTGTGTACGTTTCATTTATGTGTATATGAGTGTACGAATGTATCCATATTGTAATATTATGATGTATGTGCGTATGTAGCGATGTGTACAGGAATATTCAGCATTACATATACAAATTAGAGGTCGCATGGCCGAATGGATAAGAGTGTTCGTTCTTAAACATCCGGTGTGCTGATGCCGAGGTAGCGGGTTCAACCCCTACACCGATCAGTTGGAATAAAGCGTTGACTTCTTGTCCTTGACTTGGGGACGTAAATTACAAGTACCTCTGAAGTCGGAGTTGGTTTGCCTGATGGCGAGGGACACTGGAAATAGGTAACGCTAATCCACACGCAAAAATAAGTCCGGTGCACTAGAAGTAGTAAGCACGTGTGTGGAACTAGGCTTTAGTTCAAAGCTGGCGAAAGTAACAAAACAAAAATCGTCTTACCTGACATCAACACGAGTTAGTTTCTCGGAAAAAAGCTTCAGATACGGGATTTCCCATGTGATGTGCGATTTAGCAGACAGTCAGTCAGACGCCGCCTGAATACAAACTGACTAGCTTATCTCAGTCTTACATGCAGATCTCAAATTCAGAGCGGTCACGTGTAACTCGGCAAGTGTAAGTACATAAATTCACGGGTACATACTTGCAATTTATTTGTCAAAGAATGGACGAAGTACCAGACAACTGAGATCACAGAATTCAAATCGTGCCAGATATTCGTAGATTGGTTTTGTGCCTCGTTCTAGAGTAATTCAGTAAGTAGACTCTTGAATATATACAAGTAAACAATATCTAATATTGCAAAAAGCAAAAAAACATGAATAGTCTAAACGAAATGTGTAGGGAACATAACATGAAAATTAGCACAAGCAAAACAGAGGTAATGATTATAACTAAAGTAGAAAACCAACAATTCACCTAAACGAACATCCCTTGAAACAAGTAAAGAGATTCAAGTACCTAGGAAGTATGATATCATTAAGCTGTTTGGTATGATTCATAAGGTTGTATAGTGATTATACGGTCACCTGTTGGCTCAATAGTCAGGGGTTCGATACCGCATAGGGCGTGTGTACAGCAAGCAATATCTTAATTAGTTTTCTGTTGGAGTATCTTCATAGGTGATCAGATGGGAAAGAGTCTTTGCAGCTTTTGGGTTGGGTCATATTGTACATGAGGAAACTGTGAGCATCACTAGGCTTAAAGAATATGGAGATGGTGAGACCTGCTTGTCTGATATTAATGGTGAGTTCTCTCCTCTGTCCTGTAGTTGCTAAATTTTCCCATAGCAATATGGATAGATTGAGGACTGATAGAGTAGATAGAAACAAGCTGTGGGAAATCCTTAAACAATATGGTGTGAGTACACTTCTAACAAACCTATGTAGAAGCTTATATAACAACAGTGAATGCATAGTGAGAGCAACTGGAGGATACTCAGAACGCTTCACCATAAGATCTGGAGTACGACAAGGTTGTTTCCTGTCCCCTCTCTTGTACATAACATATATAGACAACATATGTAAAGAAACCAGCCAAACAGAGACCGCAAGAATACTGCATGACGAGAACACAGAAGAAGAATCATCTGCATATCTAACCATTAGAGAACTCCTGTTTGCGGACGACCAGGCACTAATAGCAAAATCAGAAGCTGAATTACAAGACCACATGAATAGTCTAAACGAAATGTGTAGGGAACATAACATGAAAATTAGCACAAGCAAAACAGAGGTAATGCCAAAGAAGAAAAAACAACAACAATTCACCTAAACGAACATCCCTTGAAACAAGTAAAGAGTTTCAAGTACCTAGGAAGTATGATATCATCAAATGTCAGATCAGAAGACGAGATCGAAAATAGATGCAATAAGGCAAACCAACTCATTGGACAAATGGCACCAATACTAAAGAACAAACATGTATCAATAACTACCAACTCTATGCTACCAATGCCAAACCTGGACAATGACAGAAAAAGAGAAAAGAAAAATCACAACAACAGAAATGAGATTCCTGAGAAGAATACTCAACGTATCAAGAAGAGATAAGATCAGAAATGAAGAAATCAGGACTAAAGTGGGGGTTATAGCAGCACTAGATTTTATTAGAAAGCAGCAAGTCAAATGGTTTGGTCATGCAAGTAGGTTACCAGTCAACAGCATACCACAACAAGCAATGATGTACAGACCAGATGGAAACAGAGGAAGAGGCCGACCACGTAAACGTTGGACGGAGGGAATAGCAGAGTCCATGGGAATATCGATACATGAAGACCATAATCGGGCACTCTCACGATGTTTATACTTCATGCCAGTGAGCGTTTCGAGTTATAGGAGGCAGCGTATCTAGGTTTTATAGCGCTGAAGCCATAGAGCGAATATGCCTCATACTGCGCTGGAGAGCCACTCTGTCGCTCTTATGAATTACCAACCATAGTTCTTAAACATGGTATTTACGAGCCGCATACTCTGGCTCCCTGAAACTGGTTAACTCTGATTTCTATACTACACACACTCTATAACGGGTTGAACGCAACTATAGAACAACAAGACTCCGGCAGCGTTTTCACCAATATATTCAACACAATACATTTCACTTGTTCAACACTTGCATCAACGCTACAACAATTTGCACATAATAAAAGAGTGGCACAATTTTGGCCGCAACTCTAGAACTTCACATGGTCCGCACTCAACGAAACCACATCGTAGACTGCCCCTGTCTGGACTCCACTTCCTGTTGATTTGGGAAGTGAGTCCCCAACGTTTTCACGTTGTGTGAAAAGTATCCACTTTTCACCGCCATAACCTCCACTCTCTGACCTGGGTTGTGGCTTTACTATGCCTTGACGTCACCAGGATCATGGCATTCCCCTCTTCTTTGGGAAAAAAATCAATTTTAATTAATTTTTTTCTATTTTCTTTTCCAAAATAACATCTAATTATAATCTAATCTAATTATCTAATCAAAATTTAATGTAACTATACCTTTTACAATATTTCAATACTGTAATCTAATTCTAATTTAATTATCTATAATCTGTCAATGACACTTGATAACTTCTTGCCATTCTGAAATATAAGAATTCATTAATTATCCTCATCAAAATATCAAACACATCGAAATATGAATACCCATCTCTTGTCCTACCAACTTCAATCAAGTTACTATATAACAATATAGCTATAAGTATTCTTTCTAATCAGAAATCAAAATTTCCACAACTATTCTATGAGACCTATTATGTCTGTATATGAACTCTCAGTTTCTACCATGACTCTGAGAACCAACATTTCCGTTCTACAAGTATGTTGTACTGATCATTTAACTACTCAGTGTATTGTTGGTAGGTAGCGTCTATAGTGGTCGTACAAGAGTGACCATCACTCAGCTTCATCCACTCATCTTCACCAAACATTTGCTAAGGTACTCGTCCCAGGTCTAGAAGACTTCTCCACTGAGATAACATTTTCAGGACTGCAAGGATTGCCCGAGCAAGATGCTAAGTTCCAAGTACCGCCAGCATATTTTTGCTGTTATCGCGTTACCATACTTGACCACCCGCATCTCCAGTCAGTCAGCCACTGCAGTTAAAAATTTCCACCACCGCCCAAGCTTGTACACAGTCCCAAGTACCGCAATCATTTTAAAATAGAAATAGGTATGCTGTTATCTCGTTAACATATATGGCCACCTGTACAACGCAAGCCAGCGTTCTCATGGTAGACAGACTGATACATATTACTATACCTCTTTGACTCTGTCGGTGTAGACATAGCGTATAGCAATGAACATAGTTGCAGCTAATAAGCTTGTGAGACTTCCGGTTTCAAGATGGCGACGGACGGTCGTGTTGTTTTGTGTTCGTTAACTTTTTCGCGTAGGGGATGGATTTATTCATCTCTTGCGTGTAATTGGTGTGCCAGGATGTAAAACCAGGAGTTTCTACTCAAGATCTGCGCGGGTGCTACGGAGTTCGTGCATCGAGCGAAGCCATCCTTGAGTGAATTTTCAGCAGCGTGTGTGGTTCTGAGCAGTGTGTGTTTATGAGGGGTGGCCAAACAAGAACACTACGCAGGAAACCAAAGAAGATTGATAAACCAACACAGAACTGGCGTCGTTAGCCGCTACACGCTGCGGGATTTGCTGAGGAGGGGATCCGAGCACTTATGGACTGAATGGTTCGATGTGCAACGAGGATGATCTGTCGACTAACTAACTAACTAACTAACTAACTAACTAACTAACTAATAAGCTTGTGACACTTTCATGTCCATGACCGCTCCTTTCCAACCTGCAAGAAGTCATTACCTCCGAATCTAACTTTCGATTGTATCTTCGTCATCACACAGTCAGTTAACATTCTTCTTATTATAATCTCTAGCTGTTGTTTTGTTAAAATTATTTTATTTCCATTATCCATTTAATACTAATAATGCAATAATGAATTACAAAACGAAGCCATGCGCATCATTTTGGGCTGCACGAGAGACACCAGCTGTATAGCAATGAGATACCTCCTTGACTTCCCGACAATAGAACACAGGATCAAGATCTGGAGAGCTCGTGCATACTTAAAAATAAGTGCAGATGAGCAGCACCCTCTGCATGACGCTATATTCAGAGAAAAGGGTGACAGGCTAAAGAGGGGCAAATCATGGATGGATCGGGTAGAAGATGTCAGACAGGTCTGCAGTCTTACCAGATAAACCCCGGCAAGCAATAGTTGCTGGTGCCTCCAGCTTTTAAGTGCACTTTCTCCTGCTTTATCACACCCGACAGATGGTTCAGAGAGCAGAACACTGCCGCTGTCAATGCAGAGGTCAACACGCTCATCTATGATTACTCAGATAGCCCCGAAGTGCTCATCTATACAAATGGATCTGTTGTAAAGCAGCAGAGAAGTGCGTGGACATTTACAGCCCGTTCAGCGGGCCGAACCGTTCAAGAATCCAGTGGTGCCCACTCTATGACTACGAGCAGCATGACGATGGAGGTGATGGCAGTTACACAGGCTTTCATGTGGCTAGAATCACAGCATTATACCAACGTGTGTGTACTAAGTGATTCAATGAGCATGATTCAGAAGGTCGAAGCTGGATTTGTACGTAGATAGTGGAGTGAGTCGCTGCGGAAGTCTGTTGTCCATAAAGCCACCTTCATCTTCGTCCCGGGACATGCGGGAGTCGAGGGAAATGAACGAGCTGATAAACTGGCTGGCTCTGCACCCGCTGTAGATGGCCAGCCCATGGATCGTGCCGATGTTATTAACGTCCTTAAAGATATGGCGAGAACAGAGGACTTTGACGTCAGTGAATCCACATCGTTGACCAGGATGAAAGACTTGGGAGTAAGAATCGGCACAGCCAGACGCGAGAGGTACATCGCGGAAACGAGGTGCCTATTCAACCAACACTGAACTGGCACTATTAGCCGCCGGACGCTGATGCATATGTTGGGGGGAGGATCTGAGCACCTATGGACCTGTCCGGAGTGCAATGAAGATACCCCAACTGATAACTGATAACTGATTAACAAAATAATCAATCAATCATTCATGCATATAAACAAATTAATAATCAGTCAATCAATTATATATACATATGTAACCACATTAATAATACATTAATTACTAATTATCATCAATAAATCTTACTAATATTACTTATTGACTCTAAACTTATTAACAATCTAATATTACAATAATCTAATAACACTATAATCAGTAACCAAAATAATGACATAAATAATTTATAAACAATATAAAATGATGTCAATTGAAACGAGAAAAAGAGCGTTGAGGGGATACATAGAGCCTGTTCTTTTGTATGGATGTGAAACTTGGACAATGTGCAGTCAAGCTGAAAAACATCTGATGGCTGCAGAAATGTGGTTTCTGAGGAAAATGCAAAGAATACCATGGACAGATAGAAAAACCAATGACCAAGTACTACAAGAGACAAATGAAAATCGTAGATTGATTAGAGAAATTAGACGTAGACAGTCAAAATTTTTTGGACATGTTATGAGAAGAAATGGACTGGAGAACTTAGTGACAGCTGGCAAGATCGAAGGGAACAGACCAAGAGGAAGACCGAGAGGAAAATACCTGGATGGCTTGGCCACATGGCATGGACGAGACAGGAACACTGAGCTGATCCACGACTCTGGTGATCGAGTGAAATGGCGAATCATGACCGCCCACGCTTTCCGGCATGGCACATGATTGATTGATTGATAGTACCATTTATCTGTGAAAATTCTCATTACTCTGAATTAAATCTATTAATACAATTACTATGATCTATTACAAAATAATAAATAATATTGTACATTATTATCATTTTTAAAAAAAATTCATTTTATTCAGTTAATAATCACAAGTGTATAACCTTATTGAAATTATTCCTCTTATTTCCACTTGCTTTAACTTAATATTGAAATGTAAAATTTATGCTTCAGTAATTGAAAATCAACATTCCTTTTCCTATGTATGGTTCAATTAATTATCTTTAACTTTATGAATCACTTAATCCATCAATTCATTGTATTAGTAAATAACAATCAATTAATTAGAATTGTTATTGTTTTGAACACAAAATGAATCCATGCAAGCAACAAGTGCAAAGCATTAATATCTGTGAACACTGTATGATATCACTTTCAAGTGCTGAATTCCATTGCACCGAATTCTGTAGCCGAGCGTGATGCGTACCCTTTATACGTCTTATAACACGTATCGTCGTTCCACTAACAGCCATTCGATGACATAGTTATAGTCTCCAACAGTCATAAGCAACATCATAGTCTTCACATCTACTTCTGGTTGCAATGTCGACTGCTGTTTTACCAATATGTTCAAATCATTCTACTGGTACTAAAAAAATACTGTATCTTTTTACCTGAATTAGTACCTCTTTACTGGATGATTAGCTCCGTATGCCTTTAATCTGTAGCTGAAATTATACTTACTTACCACACGAATAACAATATTATATTCAAAGAATACATGCAAAAGATGATAACAAATTAAATAAGTTTCTACATGCACTAAACCGCATTCAAAGAAACTACTGAATGAACGTAAAATATAAACAAATGTTTCCTTAAAACCATACCTGAGTCCTCTCCATTGCTATATAATATTACGCAAAATACAACACACACAATAAACAATTGTTAATCAAATTTTCAGAATGTTAGAGTTTGTCATGCCAAACTAATCCAATAAATCATTAACTGTTAGTGCATTGTATACTTCCGCAAAATTAGCTAATATAACAACATAACAAATCATATTAATAATAATATAAATTCCTTAAATACTAATATAGTCCAGTATCCCACTAACTTATAATTTTCCTAACTCTTCTTCTTCTTCTTCTTCTTCTTCTTCTTCTTCTTCTTCTTCTTCTTCTTCTTCTTCTTCTTCTTCTTCTTCTTCAGCTTTCCGAGCTAATGCCTTAATTAAATATAAACAAATCTAACATTATTATAAAGTAACAGGATAGACTGGTACTAAATCTCAATGCATTAATCTAATTGTATAGTTCTATTCCAGAATAGTAGAAAATTCCAGAATATCAGTATCAGCAACTGATTTGTCAAATTGCTCTATTTAATATATTCTCCTAATGTATTACATTTAAAAAAAAATTATTAATTATTAACGTATTGTTTTGTTAAAAGTCGCTATCCACAGACGCCTAATTTCTATTACTCAAACTGTCATAGCCTACCAGTATAATTAACAGTTTCTTCACTAAACATTAAGTAATCACCAATACGTAAATGTAAACAATCAGTGACTAAACACTTCTGTACTATGTTAATCAACTATTTAATTGTATACCGATATTTTCTAACATTAACTATATACTGTTTTACGTTTGGGTGATTGTTAGCAGCTGTAACTATAAACAACCACAACACTAAAGTATCTGATACATAACTAATACACATTAACAACGTTTACAATACTACACACTTCATCCTCACTGATCGTTTTCGAATGTGTATCTCTTTATCAGACAGTTGAGATCTTTAACATAATTTCAAGTTATTCTAACATTGTCACAGGTTTCCTGTAATGCAGCCTGACAAATACTACACCCGACTTTCAACACAATGACTAATTTCTGTTAATGCAACTATCATAGTCTAACACAAACGGTAACACTTGTTTCACTAACCACTAATCACTAAAACGCAAAATGTAAACACAATTACAAATTACACACAACCACAATGTAGTAATCGACTATCTAATTATTTGTCACCGTTAGTTTACTATTCAATATCTTATTAACCAAATGTTCAATTCTTTTTTTTTTTTAATTTTTAAATTATATGTCTCTAATCTAACAACGCTGTAGAATGTTCATAGTATAATTTATAGTCCTTTTAATATTCAATCACGATTGCTACTGTTCCCTTATTTATATAACGTTCTTAAACATTTTCATTGTCCCTAAATGATGAACTCGAATACTGAATTAACTATAACTGTTTGTTGACACCAATTCTTGTCCGTCCAAGTTAGAATTTGTCCGCTATGACCTGCGTCCATTCTGTGATCTGTACACGCTTGTGTTGTAATAATCTGTCAATCATGGGCTCCGTGACCCAGTTTTAACGGTCGGAATAAAAGACCTCCCTTGCGGTCTGCTAACCTGCGATTCACACAGCTAGTTAGCGAAAAATTGAAATGTTTATTTTCGCTTTTTAACCGTTCTTGTTCTCCTGTTCTAAGCATCTGTTGCCAGTTCTCTATCGTCTTTATCATTACCAATATTGTTCATTATGAATGTAGCACCTTTATTCATAGCATAGTTCAAAGCATAGTTCAAACGTCTCGAGATATTATTTATTAATTGACGAATATCCATGAAACAATCTGTGTGAAATTATTCACATGTCCCTTACAATAGTTAACTACTTCACACACATTGTTCTTTTTAGAGTGTGATTACCGCTCTGACTTATAATTCATTTTCTGTCTTTTATAACTTGTATAGTGTAACACAATATTTTTCCCATTTGGCTAACAAATTCTCCTACATTTTTATAAGTTTGGATGAGCTACTTATAAGTTTAATCGATATTTTTTTCCACGTGGCTACCATTATTTCCTACTTGGACGATTTTTCCCCATTTGGCTAACAAATTGGCCCACATTTCATACATTTGGACGAGTTATTTCTTTACTTGAGTAATATTTATTACATTTGGTTAAGAAATTTTCCTTCGTTTTATAATATTGGATGATATATTTCTTTACTTTCCAAAAGTTTTCCCGTTTGGCTAGCAAATTTTCCTAGTTCTTGGAAGATTTGACGAGATATTTCTTTACTTAGCCAGTATTTTTACCATTCGTTTAAAATATTTTCCAACCGTTTATCAATTTGGACGAGATATTTCTTTACTTGGTGAATATTTTTCCCATTTGGCTAACAAATTTTTCTACTATTTATAAGTTTAGAGAGATATTTTTTTGAGTTTGATCGATATTGTTCCCATTCAGCTAATATTATTTCCTACGTGGTCGATATTTGTCCTATTTGGGTAACAAATGTTCCTACTTTGTATAAGTTTGGACGAGATATTTCTTTTCACATTTGTTTAACACATTTTCATACTTTTTATAAGTTTGGACGATATACTTTTTGTGTGATGTCGCAGATTCAATACAATTTTAGTCTTTTCTTTACATTTCGCTCGAGTTCACTATCACCTCGTTGCGTGATGTTTCTGAAGTATTTCACGTGAATTTAATCGTTGAACTACGTGGTTTCAACCATTTTTCTGTTATTCTTGACTCGTTTTAGGGCTATTTTCCGGGTATTTTCTGTCCACTGAAAGTCCCCATATGCCAGGGAGCGTTTCGGGTTATAGGAGGCAGCGTATCTATTGTTCCAGTTTGGTTAACAAAGTTTCCTCCTTTTCATAAATTTGGATGAGATATTTCTGTACTCGGCCTATATTTTTCACCTTTGGCTAACAAATTTTCCTACTTGGTCGATATTTTTCCCATTTGCCTAACAACTTGTTCCACTTTTAGTAAGTTTGTACGAGATATTTCTTTACTTGGTCAATATTTTCCCATTTGGCTAACACATTTTCCTAGTTTTTATAAGACTGGACGAGATATTTCTTTACTTGGCCAATATTTTTCACATATGGTTAACAATTGTTCTCTTTGTATACGTTTGGACGCGATATTTTTTTACTTGGTCAATATTTTTCCCATCTGGCTAACAAATGTTCCTACGTTTTTAAAGTTTGGATGAGATATTCATAAGTTTGATTGATAGTTTTCCTATTTGGCTAACATTATTTCCTACTTGGTCAATATTTTTCCTGTTTGGGTAACAAATGTTCCTACTTGTTATAAATTTAGACGAAATATGTATTTACTTCGCCAATATTTTTCACATTTGATTAACACTTTCTCTCTCTTTTTAAAAGTTTGGACGACATATTTTTTTTTTTTTAACTTTGTCAATATTTACCCCATTTGGCTAACAAACTTTCATACTTTTTACAAATTTGGACGAAACATTTCTTTACTTGGTCAATATATTTGTTTCCCATTTGGCTAACACATTTTCTTACTTTTATTTGTTAACTGTCGCAGAACAGTAGGACTAAAATGACATTTTAGGATCAACAAGGTCGAGTTCATGGAGACAACTAGACAAGTCCCAGTGAACCAAGAGGTAAAGAAAAGACGCCAGATAGGACACACACTTAGTAAAACATGCGAACAATATAACTAGACAGTCTTGTTTGGAACCTACAAGGCAAACGAAACAGCGGAAGACATAAAAAACATGGAGAAGAAAATTACAGACAGAGATGAATAATATTTGGAGGGCATGGAGGGAGCTGTAGGAGATAGCAAAAGACAGAACGGCTTATAGTGGTGTGGTTGACATGCCCCAATGGGTGATTCCGGGCAGTTGAAGTAGCCATGTCGTATATCAGATCGGACGGATATGTTCTTCATTAGTATGATTCGTGAAGCTGAATATCGTCAGATACATACTGCAGAAATCAGACAACATAAACTAAAGTAATTAGGGAAGGGAAAATCCCAACTGCACCTCCCCGCGGTAGAGGATGGAAACACACTACGGTGTGGCTAACACAGCTCTGGGGACCGAGTATCCACCGGAATAAGTGGACAATTCTGCAGCTGAGCAGAGCAGGGCACTCACTTGTCCTGACAGTCAGAAATGGCTGTCAAAGGCAGAGGTAAAAGACCTCCATGTGAATGTGGAAAGCAAGGGGAAACCACCACATTATCTTCCCAAGACTTCATGATGAAGAAATACAACACTTTTATGACGAAATAGAAATGGTGATGGCTCAAATTGGATCACAAGAAATAAAAATAATACTTGGTGATTTTAATGCAAAAGTAGGAAAGGGAAAAATGGAGGATGTAGTGGGGAATTATGGTTTAGGTACAAGAAATAAAAGAGGGGAAAAGCTAATAGAATGGGCAAATATCAATGATATGATAATAGAAACACATGATTTAAACACCATAAAAGACGACTGTACACATGGAAAAGCCCTGATAAGAAAATACGCAACCAAATCGACTACATACTAATTAATAAAAGATTTAGAAATGCTTTAATTAATGTAAAGACAATGCCTGGTGCTGACTGTAATAGTGATCATGTACCACTATGTGGACAAATAAAAGTAAGATTAAAGAGAGGGGAAAAATGGTTAAGAACATGAGACTTAATAAAGAGGTTCTGAAAATAGATAAAGAAATGCAAGAACAATACAGAGTGACTGTGAAAAATAGGTACAATGCAATAGCTAAAATACAGAGTATAAATGAACAATGGGAAATGTTAAGGGACTCCATTCATCAAACTAGCAAAGAAGTATTACCGGAGAGAGGCAAAATAGCTAAGAAAAAATGGATGAATGAAGAAATCTTAAAACTGATGGACAAAAGAAAACAGAGTAAAAATGACAAACAAGAATACGCTAAGTTAAATAAAGAAATACAAGATAAATGTGGGAAGGCTAAAGAAAGTTGGTTAAACGAGCAATGCAAAAGAATAGAATTAAATTCCATTAAAGATACAAAAAGTATGCACAGACAAATCAGTGAGCTTACAGGAAGAAAAATAAGAATAAATACAGGGTGTTTGAAATCAAAAACAGGAAAGATATTATTAGAGGAAGGTGCTATAATGAAGAGGTGGAATGAGTATATAAGAGAACTATATGATGGAGAAAGGGAAGAATTAACAGAAGATAGAAACTTAGAAGGTCCACCTATTCTGAAAGAAGAAGTCGCTGACGCTATGAAACGTATGAAGAAAGGAAAAACAGCTGGACCAGATGAAATCACAATAGAAGAATTAGAAGTATTGGGAGAATTTGGAGTAGATATATTAACCAAAATGTTGAATGATATTTACAGCAGTGGATATTTACCCAGTGATATGCTGAGATCTGTATTTATAGCTATACCAAAAAGATCAGGAGCAATTGATTGTGAAGATTTTCGTACAATTAACTGTAACAAGCTACGTGGAGGGTCCCAAGTAACTATGTAACAATATTTCAATGTTATTCTATTGCCCTGGCTGGGATAGGTTTTTGCTTGCCAACCCTCCTCCGTTCCCTGGACTCACTGTCACTCTGTCTTTCTACCTCGGGACCTAACCTCTAAGGTGTATTTCTGGCTGCCGCATAAATAACATGGCGATCGTCAGAATAACTTGAAAGTAATTTTATTAACCTAATCAAGAACAGCACAGGAAAACATCAAGGCAGATAAAACAGATAGTTCTAAACAGACACAACAAGGATAACGTTCAGGCATAGAGCCTCAGGTAGCTATCTTCATAGACGCAGCTTCATACACTGTCCGATCCGTCCACATACAGCTCACCGCGTGTGCAAGAATCTCCTTCCTTCCAGGTAATTGGTTGTACGTACAACAGCCTTCTGTAGAAGCAAACTTCCAAATTTCCATGGACCACAGTCTTTTAGTAAACAAATGTTCTAGGGAAGTGGCATAATGTCAGGTAGGAAATAATGTCCTGGAGAATAGTTCTCATATAATAATGGGTGTGTCTGAGTGATTGGCGGGGTCCAGCCAATAATACAAAAGGACTCAATCCAATCGTATCGAGATGACTGGTGATGTGTCAATACAGCTGATGGTCATTCTTTCCAGGTCAGCAGTGGCTCTATCTCGTAGAGATCATATTCTTAAAGCAGGCATGGCCCAAACCTTGCCATGGCATAGTCATAAACATACTTTCTGCGTAGAGCCCTGTCGAGACCTTCAGCTCTGTTCATACTTCCAAAAGGAAGGACCCTGGAAAGGACAAACATTCGAGTGAGGGATCAAGCTGACTCAAGCACCACATATTAGTTATGCATTTCAGCTTACCAACACCAGTCTATCAGTGGCTTGCTTGAATGCGTCGGACATGTCAGGTAGCCCCTGGATTGGCTACGTCCTGGCTTGAGTAGACCTCCAGCTTGTAGATGTCAGGTTGTCCACCCTAGGAACGTTTTGTTTACAAGACACACTTTCCACACTCATACCAAGCCTTTATTATTATTGGGCACATTCATTTCCATGCTTTCCTCTCACTTGCAAACCATGCCTTTCTCGCAACCAAGATCTTGTGGTGTGGTGCGCCTAGTAATCTGTGTGTTTCTCCCCGTTAACTAAATATAGTATAGTAGTGGGGTTATATGGCACGCCGTGTAGTTCCCCATTCCCAGCAAGAATAGGAAAGAAGATACGACCCCTCCCGGCCGCCGCTCTCGACTGAGCTGTCGCCCCAATGTACCGGCATTGCCCTGCACAAGCCATAGTGTAGATGAGTTCCGGTTCTCTCAGTGAGATAGAAGAGTCCATTATCCTCCCGACATCATCCTATCGAGGGACAGACGAAAGAGATAGTCCTGTGGCTAGCCTCTTCTGGCTCAAGAAGATAGATCATAGATTACCATAGCTATCCAATGATGATATTCCACAGAAAGATGACAATATGCCCAATTCAAGCCGTAGAAAGAAAGATAGCAACAGCTCATCTGACGCCAAGAACAAATGAAATCCTCTGTGGAGATATATTGTTCAGATTCACTTCCCCGGCTATGCCAAGAACAAAACACCTAGTTAGATTGCCAACGGTCAACCAACTCTTCATTTGTTATGATTGGCTTTTCGCCAAGTCATCCTCCCCCTCGAGACAAAATACATTTATAAGTCCAGGTCTGGCTGGACCACCCACAACTCAAGTATTACCTTTCCACTACCTCAGTAGTCTGTTGCACCTCTGTCGTAATCTTTAAATCACTTGACATGCTGCAACTATCAAACGGTATGTGTTGGCACGGCCATCAATTGACCAGCAGCTGCACCAGTGCACATTTGACGCAAGGTGCTCCATCGGGTCTACCCGAAAGGAAAGACAAATATATACTCGCTCCATGTAAAGATTGTGGTATGAAGATAACCCAAAGAACCATCTTTCCTGGAGATTTGAGCGAACAAGAGAACTGAGAGTTTCCGAAAGCCGTTTCCCCCTGTTTACCCAAAATAAAAGAATGCATAAGGACATGGGCCACTGGCGTTTCGCTACATAGGCCCCCTCTTAAGAAAGTCGAACCCTACGAACTTTCTACTGTCAGTGGTTCTGTTCGAATGACCCCACCCTCACATTCAACCATAGGATGCCGTGATAGGAAATCTGCTCCCACAATCTCCCTTCCGGGGATGTATTCGACCGTGAACTGATACGGTTGTAGGAGCAATGACCATCTCATTAACCTCGCGTTCAGTTTCTTAGAAGTTGCCAAGAACGTCAGAGGTTGATGGTCGGATTGCACTTTGAACTGGACTCCATACAGATAAGGTTGAAATTTCTGTACCGCCCACACTAGAGCTAGACATTCCCGTTCGACGGTGGAGTAATTCCGTTCGGCGGGTAACAGTTTTCGACTGGCATATGCCACCGGACACAGCACCGAAGGATTATCTCGCCCTTCCTGCAACAGAGTTGCCCCAATCCCTATGTTACTCGCGTCGGTTCTCAGAACAAACGTTTTCTCCAAATCTGGGAGTTGCAGGACTGGCCTATCCACCAACGCCTGTTTCAGCTTCCCATAAGCCTCTTCACAGCTCGGGGTCCAAACTATAGGATCAGGCGATCCTTTCTTCAGGGTTTCGGTTAACGGCGCCCCTATTTCGTTGAACTTCGGAATGAATTTCTGGTAAAACCCACACAGAGACAAGAAAGACCTAACATCTTTTTTGGATTTAGGACGGGGTGCGAGACGGACCTTCTCAATATTCTTTTCTTCCGGTACCAGTCCCCCTGGGGTAATAGTATGTCCCAGAAATTCCAAGGATTGATATCCAATCATGCATTTGGCTGGACGGGCGGTTAACCCCTCCTCTTTCAATCTTATGAAGATTTGTTCCAAGGATTTCAGGTGATCATTCAGATTGTCAGACGCGATGAGAATATCATCCATAAACGAGACGACAGAGGGATCCCTTAAAGGATCTAATAACTGTCTCATCATGCGTGTGAACACACTGGGCGCATTGCTCAGCCCAAAAGGCATCACCTTAAATTCGTAATGGCCGCTCGGAGTACTGAAAGCGAGCATGGGCCGAACCTCAGGCTTCACAGGGATCTGATAATATCCCCGGCTTAAATCGATTTTTGAGAAGTACTTTGCCCTATTTAATCTGGCAAATAGTTGATTTGTGTTTGGTAACGGCTCAACTTGGAATGTCGTACAACTGTTTAAATGCCTGTAATCAATACATAAGAGGTGCTCCCCGCTTGGCTTCCTCAACAAGACAATCCCGGCATTATACGGAGAAGTCGAAGGAGTGATGATGTCATCGTCCAGAAGCTTCTGGATTTCAGCTTCCAGGGCCTTCTCTTTCGAAAAGGGCACTGGATATATTTTTTGGCGAACGGGGTCTTGGGTATTCAGAGTCATATCAAACTCGACTAACCCTGTCCGCCCTGGCCGATCGGTAAGAATCTGCTGATGGGACTCCAACAAACGGATGACCAGGTCTGTTTCTTCAGCCGACAGATCAGGATTTATATGTACATCCCTATAGGTTTCCCCAGGGTGTAATGGATACCCCCTAATCGCGTCGTCGCCCGATTCAGTTTCCATCGCGACCGCCATAGTCATGAGTGGGAGAGAAGTACCGACCGATCGTTCTTCATACTTCTTGAGGAGGTTAATGTGGAAGATTTTGGACTTCCCCCTGATTCGGATGGCATAGTTAGTGCGGGAAACAACCCTTTCCACCGGGAAAGGCCCCTGCCACCCAATCTCGAGTTTATTGGAACCTACTGGAAGTAACAACAGAACCCGATCCCCCACCTTAAGAGACCTATCTTTCGTCCTTCTATTGTAGTAGGCCGCGTGTCTCTTTCTGGCCGCTCTCAGATTCTGAGCTGCCAAAGCCCAACCCGTCTGGAGTTTCTTCTTTAACTCTTCGACGTATTTATATGAGGATACAACTTCTTCGGAAGTTTCTTCCTCTGTCCAACATCTCAATAAGGCTTCTAAGGGACCCTTGATTGGCCTCCCGAATAGTAGAGTGGCTGGTGGCAACCCAGTCGACCCATGGGGAACCTCCCGATAGGCGAACAATGCGGCTGAGATATACTCATCCCATCTGTCTGGTTTCTCTTGAGCCAGCTTCCGAAGCATGGTCATCAAGGTACCATTAAACCTCTCTACTTGCCCATTAGGCTGAGGGTGGTACGGGCTTGTGTGAATGTGGTTAGTCTGGAAGATACGAAAGACTTCTTCCATCAGCTTACCACAGAACTGAGACCCATTGTCCGTTAGGATCTGGTTGGGAAATCCCAACCGAGTAAAGGTCTCCATCAGTGCATCAGCCACTCGCTTAGAGTCGATTGTGGCCAACGGTATCGCCTCGCCCCACATGGAACAGCAATCCACCATCGTGAGAATGTACTTATTCCTCTTCCTAGTCCGAGGAAGAGGACCAACAAGATCGATGGCAACTCTCTCGAAAGGAGAGTTCATAATGGGCATGTCTCCCAGGACTACCGGAGCCGTCCAGTGTTTTGGTGCCACACGCTGGCACTCTGGGCACGACTTGACGTACCTACGCACGTCTCCAGTCATCCCTGGCCAGTAGTAATGGCAGGAAATGCGCTGGAGAGTTGCCCCGACACCCATATGTCCACTGAATGAAATGGTGTGTCCCATATGAAGAAGCTGTTCCCGGTAGGCCTTAGGAACTACCAGCTGTCCATGCTGGCGTTCCTCCACTCCGGCTCTCCGGTACAGTAACCGATTCTTCATATAATACTGACCCCGTCTTGGTGGGTCAGACTTTTTTGGCAACTGGTTGAAGCAAGGTTGCAACGTAGCATCCTGGCTTTGAGCAGCTCGTAACTCCCCAGGCAAGGGATTCACGATCAAGGCCGGCGTCTGCTCATCCTCCGATTGAGATCTGGTTTGCATCGCCCCTACGTACATGGGTTCGGTTGGAATCCCTAGAAAGACGTAGCGACAACCCAAGATCATTGGGAAGATAGGATCTAGCAGAACGGCTGCCTGTATAGTGCCGGTAACATATTTTGATTTGATGTCTACCTTCGCAATTGGAAGAGACATCGCTACCGCACTCTTTGTCGCCGTTTGAATCTCAATAGATTCCCCGGTTAGCTGCTCCGGGCTCACTAAGTGTGATGAAATTACAGCCTCAAACTGCAGACCAGTGTCATAGAGACACTCAACTGGTTGTCCGTTCACAAGTACCGTTTCTACTACTGGTGGTTTTTCTGAATCATTGTTCCCAAGATCCCTCCCTTCTACTTCCTTGTGAGACCCTTTCCCGGTTTCTACAAGACAAGCAGCATAGTGAGAGTCTTTCTGTTTACGCCGGCAATCAACCGTATTGTGTGTGGGAGATTTGCAATAGGCGCACCACTTTTCACTCCACTTTCTTTTAGGAGATCCAGGTGGACTCTTACCAGAGGGTTTCTTAATAGGAACTTTCTCGAAAGGATCCTCCTTCTTGGTGTGAGCTGTTTTAGGGTTCTTCTTCTTTCCAGACCAGGTGTCTGGTGGTCGGGGATTGGGTTGTGACAATTCCCCATTATCTCCATGAGCCAACACATACCTTTCCGCTAATGTATTTACCAAGTCTAACTTCTCTGCTCCATTTTCTAGCAAGAACGTTTGCAATGGCTTCGGCATCATCATTTTCATTTGGTCCACGACCACTAATTCTTCTAAACTTTCATAGTCGTTAGCAAATCCAGCTAATGACATCCACTTCAAAAGGTAAGACTTCAGTCGAACACTGTAGGCTGCGAACATCTCTCCTGGCTCTCTCTTGGACTTTCTGAACTGCTGACGGTATGTATGGGCTGTCATCTGGAACCTTTTCAATAATGCTTTTTTCCAGAGCCTCATAGTCATTCTCCATACCAGGTGGCAACCTTGAGTAGACCTCGTACGCTGTCCCCCTCAGGCCCTGCGAGATTTTCAAGTTCCATTTCCCACGTTCCAGTCCCATAGCCAAAGCCATCGACTGGAATTTTTGAAGATACTGGTCGATCTTCTCTTTGTGTTCATCGAACGGGAGCAAAGGGAACTTCATTGCCTGGTATGGACCGCCACTAGAAGATGTTGAGTCAGGTTGAACAGCGCCTCCCACTGCACCCTCGCTTTCCTTGGCAGTTTGAGCTCTAAGCTCCAACTCCCTCATGCGGAACTCATGGTCTCTGACGGCCTGTTCTGCTTCCCTTTTCTTGGCTTCGCGCACAGCCTGTCTGAAGTCTCTTTCCACTTCCTGCACATATTTCTGTAACTCCGCTCCATCATAGCCCATCTCACGCCCTGTAGCCTGTACGTCAGCGACATTAAACCCAGCTGATGCCATCCTAAACTCAGAGGGTAAGGGAAGAGGTAATTGTCTATTAAATTGCACTCACAAGTACACAACAAGTTACATTACACGACCACAACACGTCGTATGTCGGTCAGTCTGTGTCAGGAAGAGTATAGACAATAGCCAGGTGTCAGAGCCTAGCAGCGACATCGTTACGGCACCCGGCGGACAAGAGTTGTCGGCTGGCAAGATTCTTACCTGACAGCGCGACCAGCGCTGACGAGAGACGCACGCAAAGCCACGTGACCCCACGAGAGGCAGTGGGCAGTGTGTGTTAATCTCAGACCAAGCTGGGACTGGACATCTGAACGGACGTGTGTGTCGAGAGCAAGGCGTTTTGTGTGAATCTCCGTGGTTGTGAGCTGAACGACTGATATCGTGAGCGTTAGACCTATGAGCTGTTTTGTGGTTGTAAGTTATCTGTTGTACATTGCTGTAACTATTGGTATGTATTTAATGTGGTAATAAATCCATAGAACTTGTTGCTGTGTCTTACGTCGAATTACGTTTGTACTTGTACTGTCTCACATGTGTTAGCCAACGAGCCGAATAGAAGATCCTGACATGTGTGGACGTGGGTTGCTCGTCATTAGTTAAGAACCTGACATGTGTGGACGTGGGTTGCTCGTCATTAGTTAAGAACCTGACATGTGTGGACGTGGGTTGCTCGTCATTATTTAAGAACCTAATATATTTAGACGTGTGTTGTTCGTCTTTGTGATTTAAAACTATAATTCTTGTACTTGTAAAATTTGTCAAGGTTATAGTGATGTACATGTGATCGGAAAAGTCTCAGTGTGATCCATTACTACATTGTCTAAATATGTTTAATATCATTAGTAAATGTACAGTACATATTGCTTGATCCTGTAAACGTGTTAAACATTTGTAATTCGTAAAACTTGTCACCGTTTGACCTTGTCAACCTTGTGATTTTGCCACCATTTTGACCTTGTCGCCATCTTGTAAACTTGATGTCTTTGTCCTTACTGAATGTCATCTTGATGTAAGTGATGTGTCATCAATGTTATTGAGTGTTCAAATACAGATAGATTGTTATTTTGTGTTGAGTTTGTGGAACGCAAAGAGTTTTGGAAAGAGTGTAACTTCTGTTGAAAGAAACACTGTTAACGACAAATTTACGACATACACTTATACTCGACGCCATCCAAACCAAATCAACACTTAGTGACTTACAGGCACACACCAACAAACACACGCTAACTTATTTCTCTCCAAAAACAAAGCAGGTTTTTGCGTACCATCCATAACCCTGCCGTAGAGGTCATTAGTGGTTCTGAAGTACGACCTTACAGTTTTTCTAGCCCGATTGCCCAACCTTTCGTCACCATATCCAAGGGCACTTGAGTATATTTTTTCTTCACTTTAACTTTACGTATGCATTAGTGGGCACGCATCGTACAGTCAAATCAATTGTAAGTTGTTTTTCTACTAACCATTTACAACATATTTTGTGTAATTGATTTTCATTGACATATTTTCTCCATCATGTCGTCATTGTTCGATTTCATTGATATGGGTTTAAAATTAAAGTTGGAAGGTGATGAATTAACAAAATGGAGTGAGAAGAAATACGCAGAATACCTACTTGTTCAGGAAAAAGCTGCCGAACGCGAAGATAGAGCAGCAGAAAGAGCTGCCAAACAAGCAGATGCAGAAACAGCCTTGAAACATGCTGAAATTGAAAAAGCTGCTAAGCAGATAGAAGCAGAAACAGCTCTAAAGCAAGCAGAAATAGCAGCACAAAGTAAGAGGGAAGAACTAGAATTACAGTTGAAAATGAAACAACTGGACACTGAGACTGCAATGAATAAAGAGTCAAAGAAATCTGAAAGACTGGAGAAAGAAAACCAGTATAAGAAGTACCAAGGTATCGTTCGTAACTATACCTCGGGTGACTGCATAGCAGCCTTTACCCAAAATTTTGAGACTTTAATGGAACATTATCAAGTTCCACTTTCAGAATGGAATATTTTATATATGAGAAGTCTTTCTGGGGAACCTTTGAAAGTCATTGAAACCATCCCCAAAGACCTCAGAAAAGAGTACCATTACATTAAATCTAAAATAATGGCACATTTCATGCTAGATGAAGCAGGGTACAGAGAACAATTCAGTAAACTGAGTCCGAAAGTCAACTCAAACGTTCTCTGACTACCTCTGTTTAGTCCGAGACATTTTCAGCAAATGGACTTCATCAGCCAAAATTAACAAAAATTATGATAAATTAGAAGATCTCATTATTCGAGATAAGGTTATTTCTTCTATCCCAACATCTTTTTCTAAGTTCTTGCAGGAGAATGAATGCACATGTGTGGAAGAAATGGAAAGACGTGGGTCGGCCTATTATACGGCAAATAAACAGTGTTTTGCCACTGAAGCTACTGACAGTAACTGGGTAGCAGCTGCCAACTATGAGGAAAACTATAGTAGGCAAAAACCAACCAGGCCTACCTCTGAAAAGTTTAGACATTGTGTTCATTGTAAAATGTCTCATTATGTGAACGAGATGTGCGATAAAAACCCAGGGTACCCAACATACTTGCAAAATATGGTAAACAGACAAGACAGAGAACGTAAATCGTTCAAAAATGCACGTAAATGTTTTCTCTGCAAGGCTTACGGTCACCATCGTATTGATTGTAAAGGCAGGCAAATGACCAACAAAGCCAATGCCGCCTTGTTCGATAGTTCAGCGTCAGAAGACGAAAATACAGAAAAACATCCTGTACATGTAGCACAGGCTTGTGATGTATTTAGTGCCAACAAATGCACTGTCTGTAATACCTTCAATGAAAATGGTACCTTAACATGCGGGCACGCCGTCCCTATTGCCAATGAGGAAGCTAACTTGGCAATAGACTCAAAAAGCAGTT
Organism: Cepaea nemoralis; assembly: GCA_014155875.1. NCBI lineage: Eukaryota > Metazoa > Mollusca > Gastropoda > Stylommatophora > Helicidae > Cepaea > Cepaea nemoralis. The sequence continues at coordinate 260,905 of JACEFZ010012761.1, forward strand.
CAGCAAAGAACGTAAGAAAAGTGAACATCACAGACATGAAGACAACATCAGACTTTGTACCATATTGTAATAATGTTGTTAACATCACTCAACCTCATTCTTTATGTAAAGAGGATCAATGCTCAACAAGAAGTGAGGAAATGAACAAAACCTCAAGACTTTCGTTAGGAAAACTAACATTCCATAAAGGTTACATCAATGACACAGTATGCACATGTGTACGTGACACAGGGTCCTGTCTTATCGGTCTTCGAAAGACCTTAGCTGATCCTAAAGACTACCTACATGAGTACATCTATTGCAGAACTGTTTCAGGGACATTAGAGAAATATCCATGGCATGGGCCAATATAAAATCACCTTTCCTATCAGGCAGAGTAACTTGCTGCGTTATTAGACAATCCATGTTGTGATTTATTAATTGGAAATGTATTGAATGTGACAGATTACACAGAGTCCAAACCTCACACAAGGCAAAAAGTTAACACCACCACAAATACTGCCTTAACTACCCCACTCATCATACAACAGCATGATGAACAGACCAAGGTAACACACCATACCAACTTCATTACCATCTCAGAACAAGAAGAAACAGAAACTGGTGTGTATCAGCACAAAGAAAAAGGTGCAGAAAACAAACAATTCACAACAGCGATGATCGGTTACAAATCATCATGGTATATACTATACCTCCTGTACTCCCTGTTAACTACACACATAACCAAATGCACACAGTGGACAGTCATACTTGCACTACTGATTGTAAATACAAAACACATGTTTTCACAAACAGGTTCATTTCCACATTATCATGACACAACACAGATGATATTACTCATGACAAACCAGCAGACTTTGTTACGTATGTCATTACTGTTGAACCAAATTTTGTTACTGCTATTCATAATCTATATGTTAAATCAACTCATACGAATACCTATGCTGAACATTGTAAAGCATCAGTCGGTGGAATTACTGACAAAAATCAGCAACAAATTACCCTACATATTTTGGAAAATATACACAAAGTGCAAAAGATCATACAAACATGCACGATTACATTTCACAACTATACATGGTGTATTATTATTGTTTGAACTATTGAATGTATACACACATGTACGAGTGCAGGTTTGGAGATAGCACTCAAAATGATCTCAACATGAAATTTGAAAATCCTTTCGGAATATTTTAACCGTAACCCACTCTATATCCTTAGATCCAGTAACTCCAGACTGGCCTTGTCTGCTATACGACTCCTCCTATCTGACATTCCTAATATCATTCACTATACTAACGACATCTGTGTCCATACAGAGACAACGACGGAACTATAACATTGACACCTGGACAGGACGTTCTACTACTACTACCTAGGATCAGACAGCACTGACTGACAGTGAAGCCTTCAAAGGTGAGCATGGCTTACCAAGAGATATCATTTTTGGGGTACAGAATATCCAATGGCTTTGTCATGACAGACAACAAAATTGTCTCGAAAATTCTAAAACTGTCACTTCCAACAAATAAGAAACAAGTCCGCAGTTTATTGGGACTTATTAATTATTACCGGAACTTTATTCCTGATTTTTCAGAACTGACTGAGGTTTTTTCTAACTTACTAACCAAGAATAAACCCGAAAAAGTTGTAAACGATGAATGCCTACGAAATGCATTTGATAAAGTTTTGGCACATTTTTCTGATAAGAATGCACCTAATCTCATCCTTAAATTGCCCAACATTCGTTTACCTTTCAGATTGAGAACAGATGCTAGCTCCATTGCGATCGGTGCAGTCCTATTGCAGGAATACAACGACATCTTGCATCCCGTTTGTTTTCTATCAAGAAAACTAAAGCCCAGAGAGCGGACCTGGTCCATTCCGCAATTAGAGGCATTGGCCTTAGTAGAAAGTGTCACAAAGCTGTCCAAATATCTTCTAGGACGTCACTTTATCATCGAAACTGACAACAGTCCATTAAGGTATATCAATTCTGCAGTACCATCAAATAACATGATTGCTCGCTGGTCCTTAAAGCTTCAGAATTTCAGTTTTGAAGTTCGCCATATTCCCGGCAGATATGAATACAATCGCCGACCTTTTGTCCCGTTGTCCGACAGACCCAGTAAGCAATGTCTGAGTGCACTGTGTAATATTACACTCAGCCCAACACAGCCACCAATGTGTGAATTTTTTCATTCACCTACTGTGTAAGGTCTACATGTAAAATTGTGATACGGTTTGCAAACCGACATGTATAATATTCTTATTTTAATCAATTTATGTCGTATGTAATGAGTGTAGTATAATTGTGTAGTGTGTGTTAGAATGAGAACAATATTAATTGTAAATAGACACCAACAACAGTGTCACAAACGCTTATCCACTTACCAGAAGCGAACTTTACAATTGTGACATTTGTGGGTGATTTTTTTTCACCGTGATATTTTAACATGTGCAAATGAGGACCGAACATAGACTCCTACACCACCTTTACAGCAAATTTACTCCAAATTGTTCGAAGTTGTGAACACATCGGAAATAAGAACATTCCACCATAATCCGTTGTCATACTATAACATCAAACACCAATTGTGAGAACATTTTACTATCCGTTCCGAAATAAAACCGGATCATTTGTGTTCATAAAATGTAACATCAACCAAAATTTTCGTTTCGTGTGCATTTCTGTTATAATTTAAAAAGTATAGCAAAATTAGCAGACTATGTACAAATTTCCAAAAATTTATGACACTTGTAAAATCTTTTTCAATCTATAAAATATAATATACCAATTGGGTACATATTTATTTTGATTAGTGTAATCTTAGAATCATATCTTGATTAATGTATTCATATTACCGACTTTTTCTCGTTAATATGAAGAAACGTCAAGCAATGACGCTAAGAAATTAAATAATTATTGTAATGTATGGAATTTCTTAAATGTCAAAATTACTTCCCTTGCATTTGTGAATTACATCAAGGGCCATAATTTGAAACATATTCATTAATGTATATTGTATAGATAGACATTTTGTTGCTCAAATGATTGGCACAGCAGGTAGGCGTCCACCAAGCATGTCATAGAGCTGCCAACATTGCAAACCAACATAAGAGCTCCTGACCAAATGAGGGCAGAGTTTAAGTGTTTAATACGACTAATACAAAGCCGTATTTCAGTCTGGCCTAGATGGTTGTTGCAAAACAATCATATTATTACGTTTTTTTCAAATGGCTGCGAGGTAGATGCGTGAAGCTGGAACTACTGATCTGACTGGGTATTATTGCAATGAAGGTAACCAGGCATCAGGGGGATGAAACCTGAATTGTGTTAAAAATTGTACTTCATTTGTCATTTCGATGCAACTTACATTTTTTTTTGTATATATTTCTATGCCTTATATGTAGTTTCATGCATAGCACTGGGAAAAAGTAGTCTCTGACATGAAATTAACACTACCCCAGTATATACATACATCATGAATGAAAGATGGCATCTTTCATTGAAGTACCCGGGGAGAATGTCAGAGCCTAGCAGCGACATCGTTACGGCACCCGGCGGACAAGAGTTGTCGGCTGGCAAGATTCTTACCTGACACGCGACCAGCGCTGACGACAGACGCACGCAAAGCCACGTGACCCCACGAGAGGCAGTGGGCAGTGTGTGTGATAATCTCAGACCAAGCTGGGACTGGACATCTGAACGGACGTGTGTGTCGAGAGCAAGGCGTTTTTGTGTGAATCTCCGTGGTTGTGAGCTGAACGACTGATATCGTGAGCGTTAGACCTATGAGCTGTATTGTGGTTGTAAGTTATCTGTTGTACATTGCTGTAACTATTGTTATGTATTTAATGTGGTAATAAATCCATAGAACTTGTTGCTGTGTCTTACGTCGAATTACGTTTGTACTTGTACTGTCTCACATGTGTTAGCCAACGAGCCGAATAGAAGATCCTGACACCAGGCACGGTAGGCAGAACCTATTGATAGTATACAAGGATATCTGTCCCCTATCACTAAATCAGCCAGAACTCCACCAGGATTTCAAATATCCCGCGACGTGCCCCCAGAAATTGTAACAAGCTACGTGGAGGGTCCCAAGTAACTATGTAACAATATTTCAATGTTATTCTATTGCCCTGGCTGGGATAGGTTTTTGCTTGCCAACCCTCCTCCGTTCCCTGGACTCACTGTCACTCTGTCTTTCTACCTCGGGACCTAACCTCTAAGGTGTATTTCTGGCTGCCGCATAAATAACATGGCGATCGTCAGAATAACTTGAAAGTAATTTTATTAATCTAATCAAGAACAGCACAGGAAAACATCAAGGCAGATAAAACAGATAGTTCTAAACAGACACAACAAGGATAACGTTCAGGCATAGAGCCTCAGGTAGCTATCTTCATAGACGCAGCTTCATACACTGTCCGATCCGTCCACATACAGCTCACCGCGTGTGCAAGAATCTCCTTCCTTCCAGGTAATTGGTTGTATGTACAACAGCCTTCTGTAGAAGCAAACTTCCAAATTTCCATGGACCACAGTCTTTTTAGTAAACAAATGTTCTAGGGAAGTGGCATAATGTCAGGTAGGAAATAATGTCCTGGAGAATAGTTCTCATATAATAATGGGTGTGTCTGAGTGATTGGCGGGGTCCAGCCAATAATACAAAAGGACTCAATCCAATCGTATCGAGATGACTGGTGATGTGTCAATACAGCTGATGGTCATTCTTTCCAGGTCAGCAGTGGCTCTATCTCGTAGAGATCATATTCTTAAAGCAGGCATGGCCCAAACCTTGCCATGGCATAGTCATAAACATACTTTCTGCGTAGAGCCCTGTCGAGACCTTCAGCTCTGTTCATACTTCCAAAAGGAAGGACCCTGGAAAGGACAAACATTCGAGTGAGGGATCAAGCTGACTCAAGCACCACATATTAGTTATGCATTTCAGCTTACCAACACCAGTCTATCAGTGGCTTGCTTGAATGCGTCGGACATGTCAGGTAGCCCCTGGATTGGCTACGTCCTGGCTTGAGTAGACCTCCAGCTTGTAGATGTCAGGTTGTCCACCCTAGGAACGTTTTGTTTACAAGACACACTTTCCACACTCATACCAAGCCTTTATTATTATTGGGCACATTCATTTCCATGCTTTCCTCTCACTTGCAAACCATGCCTTTCTCGCAACCAAGATCTTGTGGTGTGGTGCGCCTAGTAATCTGTGTGTTTCTCCCCGTTAACTAAATATAGTATAGTAGTGGGGTTATATGGCACGCCGTGTAGTTCCCCATTCCCAGCAAGAATAGGAAAGAAGATACGACCCCTCCCGGCCGCCGCTCTCGACTGAGCTGTCGCCCCAATGTACCGGCATTGCCCTGCACAAGCCATAGTGTAGATGAGTTCCGGTTCTCTCAGTGAGATAGAAGAGTCCATTATCCTCCCGACATCATCCTATCGAGTGACAGACGAAAGAGATAGTCCTGTGGCTAGCCTCTTCTGGCTCAAGAAGATAGATCATAGATTTCCATAGCTATCCAATGATGATATTCCACAGAAAGATGACAATATGCCCAATTCAAGCCGTAGAAAGAAAGATAGCAACAGCTCATCTGACGCCAAGAACAAATGAAATCCTCTGTGGAGATATATTGTTCAGATTCACTTCCCCGGCTATGCCAAGAACAAAACACCTAGTTAGATTGCCAACGGTCAACCAACTCTTCATTTGTTATGATTGGCTTTTCGCCAAGTCATCCTCCCCCTCGAGACAAAATACATTTATAAGTCCAGGTCTGGCTGGACCACCCACAACTCAAGTATTACCTTTCCACTACCTCAGTAGTCTGTTGCACCTCTGTCGTAATCTTTAAATCACTTGACATGCTGCAACTATCAAACGGTATGTGTTGGCACGGCCATCAATTGACCAGCAGCTGCACCAGTGCACATTTGACGCAAGGCGCTCCATCGGGTCTACCCGAAAGGAAAGACAAATATATACTCGCTCCATGTAAAGATTGTGGTATGAAGATAACCCAAAGAACCATCTTTCCTGGAGATTTGAGCGAACAAGAGAACTGAGAGCTTCCGAAAGCCGTTTCCCCCTGTTTACCCAAAATAAAAGAATGCATAAGGACATGGGCCACTGGCGTTTCGCTACATTAACCTTATAAACCATATAACTAAGCTTCTACTCAGAATCATAATGAGAAGAACCAAAAAGAAAATAAAAATGGAAATTAGTGAAGAACAGTATGGATTTGTGGAAGGAAATGGCACAAACAATGCAATTTATACATTACGGACACTAATAGAAAGGTCAATAGAGAAACAGAGAGACATATATTTGTGCTTCATAGATTATACTAAGGCATTTGATAAAGTAAAACATGATGAACTGATTAAAATGTTGGAAGATATCAACATTGATGGAAAAGATTTAAGAATAATAAAGAATGTTTACTGGAACCAAGTAGCAGCAATTAAAATGGGAAATAAAGAGGGTAGTTACGAACAGATAAAGCTAGGAGTACGACAAGGGTGTGTTTTGTCACCAGATCTTTTCTCCCTGTATAGCGAAGTAATAATGAGAGAAATCAAAGAGATGCCAGGAATACTAGTTGGAGGTTATAATATAAATAATATACGCTATGCAGATGACACAGTATTGGTGGCGGATAATTCAACAGACCTACAACAATTATTAGATGTTGTAGTAACAGAGAGTGAAAGGAAAGGACTCTCCTTGAATATCAAGAGAACAGTAACAATGGTAATATCAAAGAAAATGGTGACACCAAAATGTGACATAGAAATAGAAGGGAAAATCCTTAACCAAGTGGATAATTTTAGATACCTAGGGGCATTTATAACATCAGATGGAAGATGTACAACAGAGATTAGGAGCAGAATAGGGCAGGCAAAAGCCGCGTTTCAGAAAATGAAGAGTATCTTATGCAATAAGTCGCTAGCACTGAATGTAAGAAAGAGAGTGCTGAAATGCTATGTAGAACCAGTTTTGCTGTATGGCAGTGAATCTTGGAATGTAAATGAACAAATTAGGAAGAAATTAGAAGCAACAGAGATGTGGTTCCTGAGACGAATGTTGCGAATTCCTTGGACTGCCAGAGTAACTAACGACGACTGCCTGAAACAGGCTAATGAAACTAGAACATTATATACAACAATAAGACAGAGACAAACATCTTTCTTCGGTCACGTGATGAGAATAGAGGCATTGGAGAACATCGTAACAACTGGAAAGATCGAGGGGAAGAGAGGCAGAGGCAGACCAAGAGAAATGATGCTGGATGGATTGAGACGGTGGCATGGAGGAATATCAGCAGCAGAGTTGATCCAGAAAACCAAAGACCGAGATCTATGGAGAGCCATGAACGCCTACGCCAGCCGGCACGGCACTTGATGATGATGATGAATTAGATCAATCCTTCAAGTTTAAATATACACATATTCGCACAGTAATTTCAGTTGTCTACCACGGTATTTTTAAACTGACTATCATGTCTTTCTGCTTTCACAAAACTGGCCAATGCAGATTAATCGTGATGGCTTCTGCGACCTCTAACTAGTGACTATTGTAGACAATTGAAATTACTGTGCGAGCTTGTGTATATTTCAGCTTGAAGGATTTATTTAATCTTCATTTTATGTTGTGTGAATTCTACAGTATGTGCCTGAACGCAGGTGTTACGGACAAGATTCGTAATGCCGTATCCCCTGGTTCGAAACACAGCGGTGCTGTTTTTTTTTTCGAAAAAGGTATAGGTGCTGGTCGTTCAGGAAGCAATGGTAAACTACTGAACGTAAAACTTGACCAGGAATCACGAACAGCCAAAATGCTGGGGTTGACTGATACGTCCTGTGAAGGACATGCAACTAATGTTGTTTTTTTTTAATTGCCTGACGAGATGCAGCAAAATATGCCAGGCAATAAATCGTGCAATCAATTGTTTGCGTCTTCGTTATTCAAATTTACTACGGAAAAACATTGCTTTTATTTTCTGCAAGGTGATTATGGCAAACTTTTTGTCGCAAATGACAAACTGATAAAGCGCATGTATTGGGAATTTCCATAACAACTGGAAACCCCTGTCTTGTGATAGATACACCTGTCGTAGGTCTGTATTCAGGCATCCTCACGCTTCTGCAACTAAATACTGAGAAAAAGTTTCTTGCATATCCTTCACAGGACGTTGCAGTCAGCGTAAGCTTTTTTTTTTTTGGTGATCTCTTGGCAAGTTTATGTTCAGTAGTATGCCATTGCTTTCTGAACAACCGACACCCATACCATTTCATAAAAAATTAACGCAACGCGGTCTGCTGCCAAATTGTGCACAGCTGTGTTTCGAACGCGGGTATGCGGAATGACGAACTGCGGCCGTAACCCCATCGCCAAGTAGCCGACAAATACTGAGAGGAGTCTATAAAACGCGGAGCTTAGCTGTAATACATATCATACAGCCCTACGGTTCAGTCTACCAGGTATCATCATCAAGTGCCGTGCCATGGCGTAGGCGTTCATGGCTCTCCACACATCTCGGTCTTTGGTTTTCTGGATCAACTCTGCTGCTGATATTCCTCCATGCCACTGTCTCGATCCATCCAGCATCATTTCTCTTGGTCTGCCTCTGCCTCTCTTCCCCTCGATCTTTCCTGTTGTCACGATGTTCCCCAATGCCTCTCTTCTCATTACATGACCAAAGAAAGCTGTTTGTCTCTTTCTTATTGTTGTATATAGTGTTCTAGTTTCATTAGCCTGTTTCAGGCAGTCGTTGTTAGTTACTCTGGCAGTCCAAGGAATTCGCAACATTCGTCTCAGTTCTGTTGCTTCTAATTTCTTCTTAATTTGTTCATTTACATTCCAAGATTCACTGCCACGCAGTCTACCAGGTACTGTAAATTAATAATCTAATTAATTTTTTGTAATGGAAACAGTCTGAAACAAGGCAATATATAACACGATGTATATTTGGGCACTTTAATAACAACAGATTAAAGAAGTATTAACTGATTTATTGGTGAAAGATAATATATCGCCAAATGTGACATCCCATTTGAACAGAAGGAAGATATATCGCTATACTAGGGATATCGTATTATTTGTTTTGTTGTGTGGTATCTTTCGCAGTGTTAATCCTCAGTGTATGAAGATTTACAACATACTTGTGCATTTGATTTGTACCATGTTTAGTCCAAAGCTACTTTATGTTTGGCATTGAATCAGGTAAGGAAGTTAAATTTAGAATAGCCAAACTAAAGGCAACATTTAAAAAGATTAAGAATATTCTCTGCAGCTTCTATTTATTATAAACAAGAGAAAAGAGTCCGGTCTGCTAAACAAGAAGATAATCCTGCGAGAATTTGGTTGTTCAGACACACCGAATTAAAGAAAATGGAGTGTTTTAGGTAAGCAGAAAAGATATGCAAATCAGGAAAGAAAGCTCTACAGGGGACTGCGCTGGGTAATCGGGTAAGGGCCTGCACTGGGTAAGTGGACAGAAAGTTCTACAGGTAGCTGCACTAGGTAAGTGGACTGGGAATTCTAAAGGGGACTGCACTAGGTAAGTGGACAGGGAATTCTACAGGGGACTGCACGAGGTAAATGGAGAGGAAGCTCTACAAGGGACTGCACTGTGTAAGTGGAGAGGGAGTTCTACAGGAGACTACACTAGGTAAGTGGAGAGAGAGAGTTCTACAGGAGACTGCACTAGGTAAGTGGAGAGGGAGTTCTACAGGAGACTGCACTAGGTAAGTGGAGAGGGAGTTCTACAGGAAACTGCACTAGGTAAGTGGAGATGGAGTTCTACAGGAGACTATACTAGGTAAGTGGAGAGAGAGTTCTACAGGAGACTACACTAGGTAAGTGGAGAGAGAGTTTTACAGGAGACTGCACTAGGTAAGTGGAGATGGAGTTCTACAGGAGACTGCACTAGGTAAGTGGAGAGAGAGTTTTACAGGAGACTGCACTAGGTAAGTGGAGATGGAGTTCTACAGGAGACTCCACTAGGTAAGTGGAGAGAGAGAGTTCTACAGGAGACTACACTAGGTAAGTGGAGAGGGAGTTCTACAGGAGACTGCACTAGGTAAGTGGAGAGGGAGTTCTACAGGAGACTGCACTAGGTAAGTGGAGAGAGAGTTCTACAGGAGACTGCACTAGGTAAGTGGAGAGAGAGTTTTACAAGAGACTGCACTAGGTAAGTGGAGGGGGAGTTCTACAGGAGACTGCACTAGGTAAGTGGAGAGGGAGTTCTACAGGAGACTACACTAGGTAAGTGGAGAGAGAGTTCTACAGGAGACTGCACTAGGTAAGTGGAGAGAGAGTTTTACAGGAGACTGCACTAGGTAAGTGGAGATGGAGTTCTACAGGAGACTGCACTAGGTAAGTGGAGAGAGAGAGTTCTACAGGAGACTGCACTAGGTAAGTGTAGTGAGAGTTCTACAGGAGACTACACTGGGTAAGTGGAGAGGGAGTTCTACAGGAGACTGCACTAGGTAAGTGTACAGAGAGTTCTACAGGGGACTGCACTTTGTAATTGTTCAGGGAGATCTACAGGGGACTGCACTAGGTACGTGTACAGGGAGATCTACAGGAGACTACACTAGGTAAGTGTAAATGGAGTTCTACAGGGGACTGCACTAGGTAAGTGTTCGGGGAGTTCTGCAGGGGACTGCACTAGGTAAGTGTTCTGGGAGTTCTACAGCGGACTGCACTGGGTAAGTGGAGAGGGAAATTTACAAGGGACATCACTGGGTAAATGGTGAGGGAGCTCTACAGGGGACTGTACTGGGTAAGTGGAGGGGGAAATCTACAGGAGGCTGTACTAGGTAAGTGGAGAGGTAGTTCTACAGGGGACTGCACTAGGCTCGTGGACAGGAAGCTCTACAGGGGACAGATCTATGTAAGTGGAGAGAGAGTTCTACAGGGGACTGCACTAGGTAAGTGGACAGAAGCTCTACATGGGACTGCACTAGGTAATTGTACAGGGATTTCTACAGGGGACTGCACTAGGTAAGTGGAGACGGAGTTCTAGAGGGGACTGCACTAGGTAAGTGGAGAGGAAGCTATACAGGGGACTGTACTGGGTAAGTGGACAGGGAGTTCTACAGGGAAATGCACTGGGTAAGTGGATAGGGAGCTCTACATGGGACTGCAATAGGTAAGTGGACATGGAGCTCTACATGGGACAGCACTGGGTAAGTGAACACAACTACCAAAAAACGCAGATTTATTTAAGATACGTCAGAGAATGGTCACATGACCTGACAGAGGCAGGACACAAGCCTTATGGCAGAGGAACGCTTAAAAAGTTTTATTGTGGCAAAGTTCTGCAATGGGCTGGATGATGATGATAAGTTGAAAATGATGTTAGTGACAGACATAATCATCACATATGACATCAACACAATCTTTTCACATCAACAAAGCTGTCTTGTAATACGTTAAAAAATAACATACCTATACTTTTGTTCTTAAGTCTGTCCTATTGCTGTGTTCTTGAATCTGTCCTATAGATATGTTCTTAAAGCTGTCCTATGCTTTTGTTCTTAAGTCTCTTCTACAGATAT
>JACEFZ010012761.1:280000-320000 GCA_014155875.1 Cepaea nemoralis
TAAATCATCAAGTTTATTCACATTGTTCCATCAACCAGCCATTCACAGCCCCCTCATGCTCACGTACCAGAGGAGGGTAGAGGGGCGCAGTATTTAGTAGTGACATCACTGGACTCAATATATATATAATAATAATAGTTCTTGCGTTTACGCCGATCGTCTTGGAACCGAAACTTCTCAAACAGCTACTACAAAATCAATGTAACGTGGGTCAACTTACATCAGGCTCTCGTCATTTTCTTGAACGACAACACTGGGCCGGTAGCAGGCGAAACTTGGCTCACGTCGAATTGTCGTCATCTTCCCACAGGCAGTAATCTTCTAATTCGATGCACCACATCTTCGCACAATAGTTCATAGTATTAACACAGCTTCTAGATGAGTTTCAAATGGCTGAAATCAGTTGTACTTCTTTCTCCATTGACAACCCTGGCCTAACTGCTCGCCTCGAGTTGACAGCTTCGCGACCCGGCCTTCGTGTCAAGTGATCCGATGAACTCTTAACTTTTAGAGTTCACTTTCCTTGTTCCGTACTAATGAGTAATTCTCACTTATTCAACATATCTCACTGTGTACCAAGCTGTTGTGTGATTAACACTGTTCTACTTCTAACGCTTTCCTTGCCTGTTTTTGTTGACTATAGTTGTACTAACTATACATGTTCATACATGGCAGTGTTCCCCCCCCCCACTTTTTCAAAATGGTGCAACCATTTTGACAGTAGGTACGGTCTATTTCCCCTTGACATGTAGCAACCTTGATAATTTATTGTCTCAATCTTATGTGTTCATCTTATCTAATTCCATTACATATTTCTTACATTCTCATAGTAGGATATAATGATATTCCAATAAACATTTCACAAACAAGAAAAAAAAAGTTATTTATGTCGGATATGCGCTTCCTAGATCCTACCTGGACTGCGTGTACGTCCAGTCTCCTTTATTTCAGAGTTCTGGAACGTAACTTTGCAATGAGTTTAAAAACAGCTCCTGGGTGTCCCCATGCAGTTCCTCATTCATGCTTAAGCATGAGCATCCCCATCCTTCCACAAGCCCTTACGCCCTGAATGGAGGTACGTGTGTATTTAAAAGGAATCGTTACCTTCTCTACCATGAATGTTTTTCCTGTATGTGAAATATTTGCATATGATTTATGACCTTGTTCCCTTTGTTGTCTTTTACCTTTTGTCAATGTGGGTTGCCGTTCAACTGTGATATTATCATCTTATTTGCCATGTGGGGCTTGTTGCCTCACTATCTGTCTTTAGTCTTCTTCATATTAGGCTTATAGGCTTTCTGTAATTATTCTGGTTCTCTTTTCTTTGACCCTTTGACTTTCAGTACTCGTATCATATTTCCTAACGCTCTATGTGATCCTTTGTGTTTGTACACTCATGTTAATGCATACAGCAGCAATATTCACCAATGTAATCACTGATGTTGATGTGTACATCAATATTAGTATGTCAATATGTACATCAATTAATTTTTTAAAATTATTAATTATATGTTCAGAAATATTAAAAATTGTCAAAAACATATATATATATTTTAGCGTTATCAATTCCTATTAAATTTCTATATTACCGATAAGTATATCATACATTCTTTCTCTCATTCTCATTCTGTTTATTTTTCATTCTGAGAGCTAACCCATTATTGTTAGTTGTGACATTATGTCTTCTTTCTGTGATTGCTTTATGTCGGGTCGTATTCCCATTGATTACCTGTGACGTCTTGCATCTTGCGTCTTTGTTGATTTCTTTCTTCTTTGTTATGCTCTTTTGCGTCTTTGTTGATGTCTTTATTCTTTGTTATGCTCTTGTATGTTCCATCTTTAGATTCTTGCAATCCATCCCAACCTTAGGTTAGGTCATATGGTTCTATTTGTAATATATCATAATGCCATGGAGTATTTAAATATAATTGTAAGGACCAAATGCAAATTGGATGTAAGAAATGTATGAGTAAGTACTATTCATCCATTACAAATGAAATATTGATTGCAGCATTATCTTCATCATTACTGCGATGCTGTGTATACATCAATTTTATAATGACATTATATTCCAGAAAAAAAAATTGTTGCAGCATTATCTTTTCCTTAGTGTGAGGCTGGGTTTTAATCCATGATATCAAGACATTTCTTTTTGTACACTTTCGTCCTCTTTCATTCAGTTATGAATCCGTGATTGTACTATCATGTTGTTTCGATGTTTTGTGGTTTAATGTATTCACACTATGATGTTATGTGTGTTGGTTGTTCTTGAATGTTATAGTGCATTATGGTTGTAGTGTTTCGTGTATATGCAATTATATGGACCTTTAGGTAGAATTCTCAGAATGCCTTCAACTGACTCCCCATGTGTGTAGAAATGTCTGTGATGACAAGTGATTATTATCATCTTATTAAATATCAATATCTTGCATACTATCATACTGAGATGGTGGGTGAGTGATAGATAGATGAAGATTTTATTGTACTATTTCATGATCACGCATTTGATGATATGATGATTAGTTGTTTATTAAAATGGATGAATGATAATGAAAAGCCTAAATTAACTTTCTGTTCCTACTCTTGGTGCTGTTTGGTGTAGCAGTTTAGCAAACTTTATGTTTAGTTAGCGTTGCAGGTCTTCTGATGTTACTTCATGTTCACCTGGTCTATCGGCCTACTAGTTCTGCCTCATCTGGCATAAACATCTGATAGATCACTCGATTATGTGGGATTCATCCTCTACCTTCCATCATTCACACAATCTGGCAATTTACAAATGTGAAAAATATGTACATATCTGCAGCAACTTAACTTAATTCGAGAAAATAATTGTCGAATTGTTTGATGTGAGTTGTAAACATTTTATTCAGAAATTCAGAAATTTAAAATTTATATCCGGAGCACTTGGTAACTCGATTTTGACAATTACACAACAGGTTGTTGCAGTCTTACAGTATATGACGGATGTTAACCATAGTCTACTTAGCAGGTCTGCTAAGTTGTTGGCTTTTCCTGGAATATGACAGATTTCAAAGTTGTAATCTTGTAATAGAAGAGACCATCTATGTATTCGAGAATTTCTTTGGATGCCCTTCTGTAAAGATATTCTGAGGTTTGTTGTCAGAAAGAACTAGGAATTTCTTTCCGAGTAAGTATTTGGAGAATTTGTTGATGCTTTCTATGAGAACAAGAGCTTCAAGTTCAGTCACAGCATATTTCTTTTGTGTGTCAGACAGCTTTTTGTGTGCTAAAGTAATGGACAGGATGAGGCGTCAATCGTGATGTTGAAGTAGGATAGCTGATATTGCATAAGAATGCTTTCTGTGTTCACACTTTAATGTATCCAACCATGTTATGATGCATTTCCTGGTGTGTGAATACACGTGTTTAACCACGCAATCAACCCGGTTGATTGCCTATTCACATAGGTGATGATTGAAGTTATTAGCATCATAATGTGCAATCTGAATATGGCATTGATCTTCCATTTATATGGTGTTACTGTATTTATTTGTTGTTTATCTTTAAAATTTAATTTAGTCTTGGCTGGTGTTGTGAGTTCTAATTTTTAATTGTTATTTGTTGGTTCGTTTGTATAATTTGGAGAAGAAAGACCCTCTGTATTTGTTTGAATATGTTGTTCAGTCACAGCCAAGCTTTGTGAAACTCGAAGCGTTGCAGGTTTTGTAAACATGAGAGTGAACCCTGTCTGTCGAACAGGATAAGTTATTAGCTCCGTTATACGAGACTTATAGGTTGTGCCATAACTTGCTTACCCTGTCTGGACAAGTTAACTTTGTGGAAATATGTTTGTAATGTTATGTCGTGTTTCTGTTGTGTAGCAAAGTCTTTTGTAAATGTCCTCTTGTGTTGTCTGTTGTCTGCTGGACCTGTACCTATGTCAGTCGGGGTAACCTGTGGTGTGACCTGTTCATCATGTTCTTCTTTACCTTTGAGTTGCCTTCTCGTACATGCATTGGTTGGCACACACCTCAACTCCCACAGTATTGCTTCTTCTTCTGTGCGATCTTTTACATTTGTGATGTTACCGATCATCAACCCTGCACATGGGTTAGGAGGTACCGCTGCTCATAGTCTTTCTTCATAATAGGGACATTTTATGGAGACCCATGTGATCTTATATATCTCTACTGTTCCTTTGAATGTTCTGCAGGTAACACTTCTGCCTGTATAGTCTTTCATATTTATCAGTCTTTGGTCTACCCCTACTATGTATGTGCCAGTGTCTCTAACACATGTTGTTGGCGATCCATTAACCCATGCTTGGTGAATCTTGAGGGTGCCTTTTTGGATACTAACTTCATTAGCTTCGTGTATCTGCTCGCTATGGCCACATAATAGGTTGCCGTGTTCGTGGAAGTCTCTACAATTGTTACACTCTATGTAGATAGGGACTGTCTCTACCGTAAGTGCGTTTGTGCCTTCAAACTCGTCAGCATTACTACTGGTGATTACTGTGCAGTGCTGACTTCTTTCCATCCGTGTCTTATCTTATAATCCCTGACTATATGCCCGAAACTATTACATAAAAACATTTAAGGTTGTCTTTGTAGAGGGCATATTTGCTTATTTTCTGTGCTGTTAAAGTTTTATTGTACGAATCATAGTTCGGATTCTTGTCGTACATTTCGAGCGAACTATGGTGTCTCTCGCAATGTGGGCATTGCAGTATGTACCCCTTTTTTTGTCTTATATGTATCTCTTTGTGGGTTGTTTCTTGTATAGTAAGATCCTCTACCTTTCTACGGTATAGGATATGGTTGACCTCTATTTGCTGCACTGTTGTATCTTTGACTGGAGAATCTGGTGGCCGCCCCTATAACTAAATCAGGTTGTGCCCCTTCCACGAAAATATCTCCATGGGCATTGTAATAGGTTTACAATTTGGACTCCATTTCCGGCAATGATGTACACTTGATTTCAACCAGGAGCGTCGACATGGTCTCTGGCACAGATGAGATTAATTTGGCCCTCAACATGAGGCTATTAATTTATTAAAATTGGAGCCTACACCAGCTGACTTAAGCCATTTGTCAATAATTGATTGTATTTCATAAGCATTATCTACGAAAGTCTTATTTGCCTTCGGTGCCAGTGCCTTATATGCTGCACGCAAACCTGCTTGGTCAAGCGCAAAATGCACTAATACAGTTCTTTAATGTATTGATAATTGGTTCTGAGGTTATCAGCTACGACCTCTACGACCTTCAAAGGTTCGAGGGCTAAATGTCGATGGAAGAGGATTGCTCACTCTTTGGCCGGAACCTTATAATGATTCATAAGAACCTCAAAGTGTGTTACCCAGGCTGATATAGAATCGCTTGGTGAGAAATGTCAGATGATGCCCTGGTATCTTTAAATGGGGTCCAAAGTTTTAACTGCTAATTTAGCTTGGGCTATTTCAGCCTCTCTATCTTTTTCAAGTGTTTCAATGTCTAATTTCCCCTCTATCTCTTTGTCCTTCATTAGACTCTTGGCTGCCAGCTTCTCCTTTTCAAAGGCTAATTTCTCTCTATCTTTTTGTAATATTTCTTTCTCTAGAGCAAATTCTCTCTCTTTAGTCTCTTTCTCTAGAACAAGTTCTTTGTCTCTGTGCCTCTCTAGAGCTTCTCTGCTTTCTCTTGCTGCTTCTCTGGCTTCTCTCTCTGCTTCCCTAGCTATAGCTCGTTATTCTCGTTGGTGTGCATAAAATTCGCTCACTTCTTGTTTGGCCCATGCCAAGAAATCAGCTCCTTCTAAGCCACTCTTTTCACCCATGGCTATGAACTCTTAAAGTGAAGACATAGCTAACTTGTATGTTATTTAATTATTTAACCACACAAGTATTTATATGTGTATGCACAAGTTGTTGTACTTGTGTCCAATTCCACTGAGAAATTTAGTAATATATTACTTGTTGTTCTTGGAAGATTTCTAGGCAGGCAAGAGGTGTTCTCTGTCTTTTGTAACACGTGGCGTGTGATGCTATGGTGGTGTCACACTGTGAATAATAGTTCACAACACAGGACAACGATAACTTCTATCAGAAATGTCTACTATATATGACACATACAACGATGATTTACTCTGTGGAAAAGAAGCACTAAAGATGTATAGGCACGACGTGTACGCACAACGATTACAAAAGAATAAAGCGTTCTATACAGCAGTCAAATTTGTAGAATAATTATCACAAATAATTCGACTGGCGCCTAGAACAGAACGCACCTTTGTTCTTGAACAGTATTCAGACACATAAATAACCCAACCAACCTCCTGCTAACGCGCCAGACGTAGACAAACACTCCATGGAGAAAAGAGCCCAAACATAATCTGAACAACCGGACAAAATGAAAACAATTCACGAACAGACAACTCGACTGGCCTGTTTATGGGTCCGGTATTGATGTTGACTGTCTCTGGTGATCCGGTAACCTTCTCCTCAGCTTAGAACTGCTTCAGAAATAGTTTCAGAACATCTAAAAACTTTGGCCTCTGCTCCTTAAATTCGGTGGTGTTGAAACCTTGCATACTACTACTCTGATGTGGTGGTTCCATTTGATTGTGAGAGGTCTTCCATCATCGACGCATTGAAAACAAATGTCAGTATAAAGGCACAATGTTCTTCGCTCCAAATGATGGGGCGTCTCCACCAGTATCTGTATATTTGGCAGGTACTTCTTTACTGCTGTGTACAGTTCATTGTTTTGGACGCTATGGGCATTGAGCTTCTGATGACTGTCCAGATCTATTAAATTCAGCAGATGACTGCTCTTGAAATATTAAATGTTTGTAAACTGACAAATGACGACACTGAAGACAGAAAACGTGTCAGGGCCAGGGTTGTGAACTTTTGACGATAATTGTTGTCGCTGAAGCATCCTGTTTTGTTAGTTTGAAGTGAATTCATGACGTGAAGGTAACTTTCAATCTTTATTTTGTTCCATTCGTTCTGTTTTTCGTTTGTTAGAGCCCTCGAAGAGTGCCAAACATCTATTTACTCCGGCTCGCTAAAGATGCTGGACACCAACACGAAAGCATAACATGTAGGACCTGCAGAGAATCACGACTCAGCGTCCTCGCGTAAATCATCAATTTTATTCACAGTGTTCCATCAGCCTGCCATTCACAGCCCCCTCATGCTCGCATAACAGAGAAGGGTAGAGGGGAGCAATATTTAGTAGTGACATGACTGGACTCAATATATATATATATTGAAAAAGATCAGATTCTACAGGTATGGACAGATTATGAGGAAAACCTCTATGATGATAACAGAAAGGAACAGTATGATTTTAGATTTAATAATGAAGGACCGCCATTTTTGAATATGGAGGTTCGAAATGTTCTTAAGCATATGAAAGCTGGCAAGGCCCCCGGTGCAGATAACATCACAACAGAAATGATTAAAGCTTTAGATGAATATGGAATAGATCAAATCACAAGACTACTGAACACATTATATGATACTTGCCTTCTGAGTTATGTAACTCTGTATTTATTGCAATCCCAAAGAAATCAGGAGCCTTGGAATGTGATCAACATAGAACAATTAGTATAATGAGTCACATCACAAAGATTTTGCTACGAATTATCATGCAAAGAGTGAGGAAGAAAATACAACCTGAAATAGGGGAAGAACAATGTGGGTTTTAGAAGGAAAGGGTACAGTAAATGCTGTGTATATGCTGCGAACAGTTATTGAACGTGCTATAGAAGTAAACAAGGATATTCATCTTTGCTTTATTGACTACACAAAGGCTTTTGATAGAGTTAGACATGTCAACATGGTGGATATGCTTGCAGATCTACAAATTGATGGGAAAGACTATTAGACTTATAAAAAACATATATTGGAAACAACAAGCTGCCATAAGGATTGATAATGAAGTGGGACAATATCAGCCTATTAAGAGAGGTGTTAGGCAGGGATGTGTAATGTCTCCAGATCTTTTTTCCCCTATACAGTGAAAATATTTTCAGAAATGTAGAAGATATAAATGGAATCAGCATTGGAGGACGAAACATCAATAACATTAGATATGCAGATGATACAGTATTGATTGCAGACAATGCGCAGGATCTGCAACAATTAGTAGATGCGGTTGTTGTACACAGTGAGCAACTGGGGTTAGAATTAAATTGTAAAAAGACACAGATTATGGTAGTCACTAGGAAGAACGAAATACCACATTGTAATATACAAGTAAATGGGACTATTCTTCAACAAGTGAATCGGTACAATTATCTCGGAACAGTCATAACATCTGATGGGAGATGCCTTGAAGAGATTAGAACAAGAATCGCCATGGCGAAAGTAGCCTTTAGCAAGATGAAATACATTCTGACTGATAAAAAGATGTCAATTGAAACGAGAAAATGAGTGTTGAGGGGATACAATAGAGCCTGTTCTTTTGTATGGATGTGAAACTTGGACAATGATGCAGTCAAGCTGAAAAACATCTGATGGCTGCAGAAATATGGTTTCTGAGGAAAATGCAAAGAATACCATGGACAGACAGAAAAACCAATGACCAAGTACTACAGGAGACAAATGAAAATCGTAAATTGATTAGAGAAATTAGACGTAGACAGTCAAAATTTTTGGACATGTTATGAGAAGAAATGGATTGGAGAACTTAGTGACAACTGGCAATATCGAAGGGAACAGACCAAGAGGAAGACCGAGAGGAAAATACCTGGATGGCTTGGCCACATAGCATGGACGAGACAGGAACACTGAGCTGATCCACTACTCTGGTGATCGAGTGAAATGGCGAGTCATGACCGCCCACGCTTTCCGGCATGGCACATGATATATATATATATATATATATTATATATATATATATATATATATATATATATATATATATATATATATATATATAATAGTTGTGTATACTCCGATCGTCATGGCACTTCTCAAACAGGTACTACAAAATCAATGTAACGTGGGTCATCTTAAATCAGGCTCTCGCCATTTTCTTGGACGACAACACTGGGCTAGTGGCAGGCTAAACTTGGCTCACGTCGAATTGTCGTCATCTTCTCACAGGCAGTAATCTTCTAATTCGATGCACCACATCTTCGCACAATAGTTCATAGTATTAACACAGCTTCTTGAGTAGTTTCAAATGGCTGAAATAATTTATACTTCTTTCTCAATTGACAACCTTGGCCTAACTGCTCGCCTCGAGTTTACTTCTTCGTGACCCGGCCTTCGTGTCACGTGATCCGTTGAACTTCTAACACTTAGGGTTCATTTTCCTTGTTCCGTACTAATGAGTTATTCTCACTTATTCAACATATCTCGCTGTTGTGTAGATTAGCACTGTTCTCCTCCTAACTCTTCCATTGCCTGTATTTTGCTGACTATAGTTGTTTTCATGTTGATACATGGCAGCATGCATGTTGTTTTTAGTATCGTTTGTTCCATACATTGTTGTTATACTAATTGTCGCATGTCCCTTAACAGGAGGTTGCAATGAACCCCATCATTTCTTTGCTGTTTGTGATTTACTAGCCAAGTTTACTTTTAGTTGTTCCCCATTGCTTTCTGAACGACAGACGCTCATACTCTTGTTAAAAATCAACACAAGGCGGCCTGCTTCCAGATGGCTTGTTGTTTGTATGTCCAAAGCAATATGCCAGAGTGTGAATCATGTTTTTTTACCCCGTGCCACAGACTCTGGCTGTTGTCACATTGTTTGTTTAATATTCACTTGATAATTATTAACTTTCATTCCCGACAATTCCTCTTCTTCTCTCTTCATCCTGTACCCTCATGTCGTGATAAGTACTTGCTCTCTACTATGGTGTCTTGAGAGATTATACTTCTATAGTGTCGTCCCTGGAGTGAGGGGAATCAACACCCACATTTTATTAAAACCCATATCATATTCTGGAGAAATCCACTAGATTCCGCCCACAACACTCCGTCAGTCTGTAGACACCTCTTTCTCTCTCATTCTCTATCACCACTGGACTGTGCCCCCTCTCATTCCACCCCAACATAACATACTTGACAACTCTAGCTTCAACAAATAAATACAAGAAAATTTATTTAAGCAAAGAGTATATGTGGGAGAAGTGTGTGTGTGTGTGTGTGTGTGTGTGTGTGTGTGTGTGTGTGTGTGTGTGTGTGTGTATAATGTGTAGAATGTGTGTCGTATATTCTAAGGTGTATATGTAGAAATCAGACCACAAAGCTCAGGATCAGAGTCCACTCATCATGGCAAGGAATACACGACATCAGAGTCCACTCATCATGGCAAGGAATACACGACATCAGAGTCCACTCATCATGGCAAGGAATACACGACATCAGAGTCCACTCATCATGGCAAGGAATACACGACATCAGAGTCCACTCATCATGGCAAGGAATACACGACATCAGAGTCCACTCATCATGGCAAGGAATACACGACATCAGAGTCCACTCATCATGGCAAGGAATACAACGACATCAGAGTCCACTCATCATGGCAGGAATACACGACATCAGAGTCCACTCATCATGGCAAGGATACACGACATCAGAGTCCACTCATCATGGCAAGGAATACACGACATCAGAGTCCACTCATCATGGCAAGGAATACACGACATCAGAGTCCACTCATCATGGCAAGGAATACACGACATCAGAGTCCACTCATCATGGCAAGGAATACACGACATCAGAGTCCACTCATCATGGCAAGGATTACACGACATCAGAGTCCACTCATCATGGCAAGGAATACACGACATCAGAGTCCACTCATCATGGCAAGGATTACACGACATCAGAGTCCACTCATCATGGCAAGGAATACACGACATCAGAGTCCACTCATCATGGCAAGGAATACACGACATCAGAGTCCACTCATCATGGCAAGGAATACACGACATCAGAGTCCACTCATCATGGCAAGGAATACACGACATCAGAGTCCACTCATCATGGCAAGGAATACACGACAATCAGAGTCCACTCATCATGGCAAGGAATACACGACATCAGAGTCCACTCATCATGGCAAGGAATACACGACATCAGAGTCCACTCATCATGGCAAGGAATACACGACATCAGAGTCCACTCATCATGGCTAAGGAATACACGACATCAGAGTCCACTCATCATGGCAAGGAATACACGACATCAGAGTCCACTCATCATGGCAAGGAATACACGACATCAGAGTCCACTCATCATGGGCAAGGAGATACACGACATCAGAGTCCACTCATCATGGCAAGGAATACACGACATCAGAGTCCACTCATCATGGCAAGGATTACACGACATCAGAGTCCACTCATCATGGCAAGGAATACACGACATCAGAGTCCACTCATCATGGCAAGGATTACACGACATCAGAGTCCACTCATCATGGCAAGGAATACACGACATCAGAGTCACTCATCATGGCAAGGAATACACGACATCAGAGTCCACTCATCATGGCAAGGAATACACGACATCAGAGTCCACTCATCATGGCAAGGAATACACGACATCAGAGTCCACTCATCATGGCAAGGAATACACGACATCAGAGTCCACTCATCATGGCAAGGAATACACGACATCAGAGTCCACTCATCATGGCAAGGAATACACGACATCAGAGTCCACTCATCATGGCAAGGAATACACGACATCAGAGTCCACTCATCATGGCAAGGAATACACGACATCAGAGTCCACTCATCATGGCAAGGAATACACGACATCAGAGTCCACTCATCATGGCAAGCAATACACGACATCAGAGTCCACTCATCATGGCAAGGATACACGACATCAGAGTCCACTCATCATGGCAAGGAATACACGACATCAGAGTCCACTCATCATGGCAAGGAATACACGACATCAGAGTCCACTCATCATGGCAAGGAATACACGACATCAGAGTCCACTCATCATGGCAAGGAATACACGACATCAGAGTCCACTCATCATGGCAAGGAATACACGACATCAGAGTCCACTCATCATGGCAAGGAATACACGACATCAGAGTCCCACTCATCATGGCAAGGAATACACGACATCAGAGTCCACTCATCATGGCAAGGATTACACGACATCAGAGTCCACTCATCATGGCAAGGAATACACGACATCAGAGTCCACTCATCATGTCAAGGAATACACGACATCAGAGTCCACTCATCATGGCAAGGATTACACGACATCAGAGTCCACTCATCATGGCAAGGAATACACGACATCAGAGTCCACTCATCATGGCAAGGAATACACGACATCAGAGTCCACTCATCATGGCAAGGAATAACGACATCAGAGTCCACTCATCATGGCAAGGAATACACGACATCAGAGTCCACTCATCATGGCAAGGAATACACAACATCAGAGTCCACTCATCATGGCAAGGAATACACGACATCAGAGTCCACTCATCATGGCAAGGAATACACGACATCAGAGTCCACTCATCATGGCAAGGAATACACGACATCAGAGTCCACTCATCATGGCAAGGAATACACAACATCAGAGTCCACTCATCATGGCAGGAATACACGACATCAGAGTCCACTCATCATGGCAAGGAATACACGACATCAGAGTCCACTCCATCATGGCAAGGAATACACCGACATCAGAGTCCACTCATCATGGCAAGGAATACACAACATCAGAGTCCACTCATCATGGCAAGGAATACACAACATCAGAGTCCACTCATCATGGCAAGGAATACACGACATCAGAGTCACTCATCATGGCAAGGATACACGAGCATCAAGTCCACTCATCATGGCAAAGGAATACACAACATCAGAGTCCACTCATCATGGCAAGGAATACTACGACATCAGATCCACTCATCATGGCAAGGAATACACGACATCAGAGTCCACTCATCATGGCAAGGAATAACAACATCAGAGTCCACTCATCATGGCAAGAATACACGACATCAGAGTCCACTCATCATGGCAGTGATACACGACATCGAGATGTCCAACTCATCATGGCAAGGAATACACGACATCAGAGTCCACTCATCATGGCAAGGAAGACACGACATCAGAGTCCACTCATCATGGCAAGGAATACACGACATCAGAGTCCACTCATCATGGCAAGGAATACACAACATCAGAGTCCACTCATCATGGCAAGGAATACACGACATCAGAGTCCACTCATCGTGGCAAGGAATACATGACATCAACAGAGTCAGCACAATTGACCTCACCAAAGATGCGTCTCTCCCGCCAGACGTTATCCACCTCCAGGAGCTTTGATAACCACGAAGCTTGGTCACCACTTAAATATACAGTCTGGGACTGATCCTACCTTGTTCCTAAACACTGTTCCTAAATGTTCATAGAACTTGAGACCACACAATTCCTGCACAGTGAAAAGCGGAACACTGTCCCATGAACATGACATTCTTCCTTCCTACGAAAATGTTCTAAAGTTTTCACTCTTAAAACAGTCATTGTACATAGTCTCATATGAATTTCTTAATTTCCCAGATAAGTCCTAATGTTCTAATTTCCTTGTTATGTGGAACAAACACTCTCTAAAGTTTTGGTTTCATGTAGCGTGAAAGTCAATCACTACTGTTCTAGTTATCAGTGGAATGAAAATCCATCACTACTTGTTTATTCACGAATGGTGTGAAAACTATAAAAAAAAAAAACATTACTATGTTGCTGTCCACAGATAGTGTGATATACTATCACTAATGTTCTCAGTATTTATCCTGTAGGATACTTATATGATTCAGCTCCACATAGTAATGTTATTTCAAACCTTTTCTAGCATAGGCCCAGTGAGAAGGTCGCTGACTAATCCTCCTGCACCAAAAATATCCCGGATCTGACTTTTCAATGTTTCCGTGGTTTTCATCTTAACCTGCGGGAACCTGTGAAATATAGAACACATCTGGTGAGAGCCACCCCGTCACTGATCCCTATTAGATGAGCGTAGGCCACTGGCCTCGCTCAGATAAATAACAGAGAACCAAACTCTGTCATGGACAGATGAGCTCATCACATAGGTCTGAGTTAGAGTAAGACAAGGGAAGACCAAAATAGAAAGTGCAGGACCCCAGCAGCCACTCCACTGTAAGATCCCACCATTGGACATTTCCCCTATCCCCCAACCAACCTCAATCCTTTTAAATATCATCCCCCTTCACTATTCATAACCAGCTGAGCAAATTGATTTCCCATACTAGTTAATTTTAACAAGGCAACTTCCTACTGTCGCCGACACTCCTTGAACGACTAACCACAACACAACACTATGTTAATGACCTAAACTTTATTTATCCTGAGACTGTACTACATTACTCACATCTAATGTTTACTAGTAATTACCTTATGAAAACTCCACTATCCCCTAATCAAATCTTATCCTTGTCATAACAGACACATGTCCAACCATGAAAAAATGGATATTAGCACGTAAGATTCTCTTTTCTACACCAGGATAGGGCTATTCGAATTACGTCCGCCTAGGTTGACTTTATACTGCACACTAACGGAAACCAGTCTAGTTTTCTCATTTCCAGTCGGGGATTGTCCTTTGATGTCACACAGGTGTCCCAAGGGCAGACTATCTTTGTCACTAACCACACAAGAGTAGTTTATTTCCCCCTTGTTACAACGAAAACAACCCGGTGTCTCCCCTTCATTCTCCCAATCGGGCAAATCTCATGCTGACGTTTCCTTTGATGTAGGAGAATTCTCAAGGACTCCCGACTGTCTTGATCTCAGCGCAACTAGAAGTAAACAACTTGTAGCTGTGAACACAGACTGTTTTTCTGTAATTATTTTCCTCTGTATCATCTGATCGTTATTCACGGTGATTTCGTGACACCCCTTTAGGGTATAGTCCATCAACCAAATCACGCCAAACCCTGCTTGGCTATCCCCGGCATCTCCGCCTATGTCGTGCCTAAATTATTCATGTCTGTTGCTGCTTCTCTTCTCTATGTGGTTTAGATCTTCCTCTATGTCTTTTTAGCCGGCTTCGTGGCGATAGAGTTATGGACGCAGTTCGTAATCTCGCATACCTGCGTTCGAAACACTGCTGCAGGCGATTTGTTAGCCGACCGCCATGAGTTGGTTTTTTACGAAATGGTATACGTGCCGGTCGTTCATAAAGCAATGGCAAACTACTAAACGTAAACAAGAGATCACAACAGCAAAAATGCTGATGTTGACTACGACGCCATCTAAAGGATATGTAACTTACTATTTCATTTGCCTTGGAAATTCCAGACAAATACCTTTCTCAGGTTTTCCAAATTTGTGCCCTATCCACCGCCAGCATCTTCCATTCACCTCTTGGTTCAGTGGTATTTGACTAGTTCTCTTGGTGATTCTGTCATTCTTCTTCTTCTTCTTCTTCTTCTTCTTCTTCTTCTTCTTCTTCTTCTTCTTCTTCTTCTTCTTCTTCTTCTTCTTCTTCTTCTTCTTCTTCTTCTTCTTCTTCTTCTTCTTCTTCTTCTTCTTCTTCTTCTTCTTCTTCTTCTTCTTCTTCTTCTTCTTCTTCTTCTTCTTCTGCCTCTTCTTCCAATTCCGTGAGCTACCACTGTGTTTATTTTCTTTCAAGATAAATAAACCAGACATTATTGTGACATGATGTTAATGAACCAGTGATTTCGAGACATAAGACATTCACATATACTAGGCAGTGATGTGCAATGATAGTCATATGTAATGATGTAAAACAATAATTTGAGTTTACATCAACAAGCACAATAAAATACAAAACGTAACATGTTACTTGGATAACAGGAATACATGTCTCAGAATGAGATTTCGCCTTCGGTCAGCTTCTGTGTTCTTTGCGAATGCAAGTCTTTTCTCCACCAGGTTGTTTCTTCATTGTCACTGAACAGAATCATGTAACCTGGCGTTCTGGTTGAGAGTTAGAAATAGACGATCAAGAATGTGCAGTTTCTGAGATCTACACATATAAAATCATATCTATACATATACCAACATACACATATACATAGTGATAATGTCTGACAGTGTTTCTCATCCAGGTTTACCGCTTTTACTCTCTCTCTCTCTCTCTCTCTCTCTCTCTCTCTCTCTCTCTCTCTCTCTCTCTCTCTCTCTCTCTCTCTCTCTCTCCCCTCTCTCTACTCTTCTCTCTCTCTCTCTCACTCTGTAGAGTTGGAAGGGCTTTTCCGTAGTCGAACAGGTCCGGCCGTGACAATTGCTGCCTTCACCTTATCGGTCACTTGTTGAGGACTGGAGTGTCCTATGTCCACGTCTTTCATTCAGAAACAAGGTTTGTTTGAAGTTATCCCTCACCAAGGTTGTTTCAGCAGATAACATGTTCAGTGGTGTTCGTACAATAGTGTCTGACCTTCGGGCTTACCTGCCGTTGATCAGTCTCTGCGTCAGCCTCATGTGAGTTACGATTAACAAACGTTCATCGCGCACTTGTAAGGGCTGCGACCACCACATACCCATCACATAGTTTGGATAATGTATACACCCCAACACCTTTGCTTTAAACTCAACCAAGATAATATCCTATTACATACACCATGGGGTAACACATTACATCTGAAGCATACCACAACAATAATCAATATGCATGAAGAAAGCTACTCATAATTCATAATAGCACACCAAACATTCACCCTGTTGTGTTATAACTGATTTAGTCAGCATATACAAGTGGTAGACAATGTGGTATTTAATTGTATTTTGGGGTTTCAAACCCCCGATAAATCCTTCTATACGGGGTTATCCCGCCATCTTGTTTCGTCATAAACGCGGACCTCAATTGACCTCAATATTTGAACTTGGCGGATTATTTTCTTGGGTCTGGGTGACTACTTACGGTTGTACTGATGACTACTTCCGGTTGACTTCCGGTCCCTGGGTACCCCCTACCGACGCCCATCCCACAGGTACCTCCGCCGGCCACCTCGGCTTCCCCCGACAGCTCCTGAGACAATTCAAAGACAGCGAGGCATGCCCCGGACATGTGGAATACTTATATAGATAAGTAGACCAACTAGTCGCCAGGCACCTGAGTTCGAGACCCAGTGTGTGTGTGTGTGGGGGGGGGGGGGTAGACCACTACCCCGGATATTAGTCTTTTCCCCCAGAGGAGGGCCACCAATATTCACATAGAAATGCGAACATTAGTGAACAGTGCAGCCAGAGCAAAGGAAGTATTTGGAAATACCACTCTTTGATCTGAGCCAAAAAGACCCAAAAAATTGAGTCAAAATGTACATTAGAGCATAGTCAGCTTTAGGAAAAAAGACTGAATCCAGATTACGGCTAACAATTATATATATGGGTATATTGCCATATTAATAAACACGTAATAACATATAGACAGTGATTTATTCTAGAGTATATAAGACGAGAGACCAGTCTCAATAGTACACATTCAAATAAAATAACATAATCTTTTAATTTGGCAAATTAAGCATTAAAACAATTATAACAGAACGGAATTGAAGATGATGTAAACAATACTCGGTGTTGATAATTCCAAGTGTTTATTAACAAAATATGCCGATAATCATACAGTGGACATGAGTACGATGTTTCTCTTCCTCGGCCAAGGCTTAACTGCCTACCCAAAAACCTCCTACGTCACGGCTTGAGCGTCCTAGCAACGTTCTTCTAGGATGCTCAACCGTGCTCTAAACTTGCACATTAACGCTAATAACAGAGATGGTACTCATTCTGTTACACCTCCCTTTCTTTAAAAAGACTTTTCTTCTTCAAAAGTCTTAACTCCTAACCCCCTTATCCTATACCTTCCTTCCTTCAATTAGTTAACTAATCCCCAATATTTTTTCTCTAAGCCGTCCCCAAACTAACTCTAAACACTTTCTTCTATCATCATACCACATAGCAACCCGCTATGAAGTTATACTTCTTCTTCGTTTTTGGATCTTCAAAGTTTCATTACAAAAATTATAGGTCATAGAAAATGGCTCGTAAAAAAATCGTTAGTATACACTTGACATTATGAAATTTCTCATCCTTTCCTCACACAACACAGGATAGACAGAAGATGTAGTTAGAAAAAAGTAAAGAAGGGGTGCGCACCCAGTTTATGAAAAGTATAAAGAAATAGTCAAAAACAATCACCTTTAGTCAAAAACAATCACCTTTACCTCCCTTGCAAACGTAAAAACTTTCGTGAAAGTTTTTCAAAAACACGTCTTATGATTTATGAAGTTACATCTCTGTTCGTTATAAATTAAGTTAATCCAAAATTTCTTTTATATACTCAATATTTATATTGCCATCCACAACTCTGCCTATATTTCACTTATCTCACCTTCAACCATGAACCAATGTTCATATTCCATGAACATTTTAAATTAATTAACGCTGTTTTTTCACAGCTCCTATATTTTGCCCCCTCACATCCCATGACACGCCTCCTTGTTTATCTATCCCATATACCCAACCTTATGTGCTGCCATTCACAGCCCCCTTTTTATCTATTCTCTATCAACCAACCTCTTATATTTGTTTCACTATCACAGCCCCTTTTGACGTTAATCACGTATATAATATGGCGTCCAATCCATTTACCTTTAATCCACGCTGACTCAATGCAGCTCCTATTTTTAACTTCCCAAAACCCTCTTATTTGTGTGACCCCATCACTTAAGTATGGCATATATTTCCAACACTTAACCTCTCTATCCTAAAATATTGACGCTGATTAACACAGCGGCCTTCTTACTAATGAACTTATTATTCATAAAGAGAATGTGTCTCTCTTCTAGTCCTCAGTAGTTTATTAACTATTTTCTGAACAAAGGGTTTTTAATTAAAGATCCATGTATTACTTTTATTCTAGACCGAACTATAACTGTTTGTAACTTAAACTTAACTTAAACACTTTTAAACATATTTGTAAACAAGGTAATTACTATTCAACACTCACGAGTCAAGTAAAATAAAATCACAACAGGACATCATACCCCCCCCCCCCCCCCAAGTTTTTATACATCATTTATCTTTCCCCTCATATCAAATAAAGGTATCAACTCATTCAAAGAAAAACATATTTTAAAATAATATAACATACATCCTATCCATTGTTAGTCTCTTTTATGGACTAACAATAACTTATTTATCTATTTAAGAAAACTCAAGAAGTCAAACCATAAAATCAATTGGCAATAAAATTACAGTAAAAAAATATACCTCACTCGAATTTACATCCATATTAGTTATCTTAATACCTAAATATGTCTACTCCTCAAGACAACTCATTATAAGTATCAATAGAACCCTTTTCTATAACAAATGTGTCATATACATCATCAAGTATCACTTTCCTTTTTAAATCATGAAATTTATATCTTGCTATCTGCAGTATTTTCTATCAATTTATCTCCTATGTTTCCATTTCTTCAGTAACTCCAAGTTTCTTTGAATAAGTGCTATCTCCGCATCAATGTCTTCTTCCTCTCGTAAAGGAATATTTTCATCCATGCTACTATCTCTATTAGATTCTGACTTTTCATCCATTTCTTCTTCTTCATCTGTATGTCTCTCGCTAGCAGCCGCTAATTTCTTCCTTTCTATATCCCATCTAATTTGTCTATCATTATTTCTTAACGACCTTTCTAGTAGAGGCATATCCTCGCCGCTTGATGAATAATCTCTAATTCTTCTCTGTCTTTTCACTTCTTTTTCTCTTTGTCTCTCTATTCTCCTTTTCACTGCTTGTCTAGTATTTTTAAATGGGGCGTTTACCTCTTCTTCCATAGATTCTGCACTATCATAATAACCCTCATACATATTTTTTCTTCTTTTATCAGCGTTTTCGGTATTGTCTGTTCCTGAGTATCCTCATCAACTGGTGTTGTTATTAATTGACTTTGAGTTGGGTCTTTTCCAAAATCTGGGGGTATGGTAGCTCTTTTGACGATTTGTCCATCTGAGTATAAAGCGTCTGAATAATAATAATTATTATAATTATTGTTTCCCTTATCATTATTATCTCTTCTTAAGTGCTCTACATGTGCCCTTGCCATATGTCCCGTGATCTGGTTCTTTATACTGTATGATACATTTCCTAACTTTTCTAAAATGTAATAACCTGGAACCCAACGAGCATCAAATTTTGAGTTCCTTCTATGCTTCTTATAATAAACTCTATCCCCTACTTTGAATTCCTGTAATTTTGTATTCACGTTTCTGTACCTTTTCTGTCTTTCTCTAGCTTTAATTATATTGTTCTTTAACCTTACATGCGCTTTATGCATTTCTTGTATAATGACTTCTTGAAAATCTTCTCCCATATATTTACGTCTTGGTTTTAACAGATTGTCGATAGGTAGTATAGGCTCTCTCCCGTGCAATAAATAAAATGGTGAAAACCCCGTACTCTCATTTTGATTTGTGCGTATAGCGCTTAGTGCTGGTCCCAGGAATAGATCCCAATCTTTTTCATGTTCATCGACAATCTTTGCTATAATGTCGTATAATGTTCTATGTTGTCTTTCGTTCTTAGCGTTTGAAGAAGGTCTATAAGTATGAGGTCTTTATATGGTTTATATTCAAATCTTTTAATAACTTTTCAAATTTCTTGTTCACAAATTCTTTACCATTATCCGTGAGTATGATCTGTGGGCAACTAAATCTTGGTATAAATTCCTGTAAAAAAATATTAATGATAGTATCTGCGCTCTTGTCTGGGATTGCATAAACTTCCGGCCACAGACTATAGATATCTATAATATGGATTAAATATACATTCCCCGATAGTGTTTTAGGGTGAGGACCTGATATATCTAAGCTGATTTTTTGCATAGGAAACTGAGGAATATCAGTATCCTGTAAGGGACATTTGATTGTTTTCATATTTCTTAATCTACATTTTTCACAGGTATCGACGTATTTACAAGCAGTTTTGAATAAATTCGGCCAATAATATTTATTCGTTAGTGCTTTTACTAACTTATCACGACCGAGATGACCATTCTCATCATGATACGCCTTTAAAACTTCACCTTCCAAATGTTTTGGAATATATTTCCTTAACTGTTCGTTTCTTTCATTCATGTAATATAACTGGTCATCCTCTTGCAACACTAAATAATTCTTCTTATACTTATTCTCATCCGTTTCTTTTAATTTCTGTTTTATTTCTAAAACTTTTGGATCTAATTCTTGTTCTTCTTTCATATTAAATTGTGCTAAATGTGGGTCTTCTGCTCTATGTTCAGACTCTTGATCCGACGGTAAACTCTCAAAATTTTCTCTATTTATTATGGCAGAATCTAATATATTTACTTGCCAGTTTCGGTCGTCTATTTCCGGTTCACCTTCGTCTTCCGAGTTTCCTGATGAGTGTGGATACGGGATTCTAGACAATAGATCTGCACATGTGTTGTTCCTACCTGGTATGTATTCTATTCTAGTATTGTATCCCTGTAGATTCAACGCCCATGTCTGTATTTTTCTGTTCTGCACTGGAGCTTCTAATAAAGATTTTAAAGGCATGTGGTCAGTTCTAATGATGAAATTTGCGTTATGTAGATAATAGTTAAGTTTCTGAAGAGCATAATGAATAGCATAAGCTTCTTTCTCAATAGTCGACCATTTTCGCTGAGACCTGCTAAGTTTATGAGATAAGAAATAGATTGGCCTTTCATTTTAACCCCTGGTATTCCAGATTCTTTTCCTTCATATGGTTGAACCAAACACGCTCCTATAGCATTATCTGAAGCATCTGTATATAATATTAGCTGTTTATTCAAATCTGGATATGTCAATAGTGGCACTACTGTTAAGCTATTTTTTAAAAACTCGAACGCTTTTTGACATTCATCATCCCACTTAAATCTAGCGTATTTGCCAGTTAAGTTAGTAATAGGCTCTGCTATTTTTGAGAACCCTGGAATGAAACGACGATAATACCCACAGGTTCCGATAAAGGCACGAACTTCTTTTACGTTAGTTGGAGGGGGTAGTTCTCTAATAACCTTTACCTTGTCTTGATCTGGTTTAATTCCGTCTCTATTAATAATATACCCCAAATACTTTGTTTCTGTTTTTAAAAATTCGCATTTACTGAGCTTCAGTTTAACATCATGTATTCTTAACCTGTCGAATACTAATTTTACATGTTTTAGGTGATCTTGTATATCTCCTGCTGTATAAATCAAAATGTCATCTATGTATGCCAATGCAAACTTTTGCATACCCTCTAATACTTGATTTATTAATAGCATATAATAAGAGGGCGCCGTACGTACTCCAAAAGGCATTCGTAAGAATTCGTAAGAACCTGCGTGTGTACAAAAAGCACTCTTTTTCTGGGCGTCTTGGGACATAGGTATACACCAAAATCCTGATCTTGCATCTAACGTAGTAAAGAAAGTAGACCCATTAAGTAAGCCTAAAATATCGTCAATCACCGGTAATGGGTACGCTACATTTTTAGTGATTTTGTTCAACGCCCGGTAGTCGCAACAGAATCGATGACTCCCATCCTTCTTGGTCACAATTACTATCGGAGATGACCACTCTGATTTAGATCTTGTTATGATTCCCGCTTTTAACATATCTTCTATTGCTTTTTCAACAATTTCTCTATTCCTTAGAGGAGTTCTGTATGGTTTTAAACTGATTGGTGGATGATCTCCAGTATCTATTTCCATCGTAACTGTTTTTGTCCTTCCCAATTCTAAGTCATTAATTGCAAACACATCCTGATTCTCTTTTATAAGTTGTTCTAATACTTTCTTATTTTCTGGTGGAGTTTTTAACTGTGCTAACAATTCTTGTTCTCTTGTTATTTTGTCTACTGAATGTATTTGGGATGTATGTCTTCTGAATGGATGGATCAATTCATCATTCTGTACGTTCCCTTTTCTTTCGCGTGTATGTCTGTTATTAATTCTTTCACTAGGAGTTTCTGAATAATTTATTCTCGGCATTTCTATTCTATCTGTTGCTAATATGTCATTAATATCATGTTCTACTTTGGCTATTACACATCCTCTGTATAATTTAATTTCTCTACCTGTGTTATTAATAATCATTACTGGAAAAGTTAAGTGTTTATCTAATGATATTATTCCATCCGGAACTTCTAGACCAGGCTCATCAATTACCTCCCTTTGCAATTCAGTAATTCTAACTGTGTGTCCTATTAAATAATACGGATTTCTTTTTACCTTTGCCTGTATCAAATTAATCGACTGTGGTTTTAACGTCGTAGACATTTTAACTCTAACCAGTGCTGATATATGCATGTCCTCCTCTAAATCTACGTACACGTCCTTAAATTTTAATTTATGCAGATCAAACAAAAGTCTTACACCGTTTTTTATTAAAAAATCTCTACCTATAAGCATATTTCTATTTAAATCTTTCACTACATGAAAAAGATGTCTTACGTTGATTCCCCCTAATTTAAGATTTATTATTGTTTGCCCAACTACTTGTAAATTTTGTCCTGTAACAGAGTGAAGATTATTATGACTCCTAAATATTTTGCAATTTCTCATTATTTTGTATAGAAAACTTTCTTTAATTACACTAACTTGAGCTCCCGAATCAATTAATGTACGAATTCTATACTTGCCTATCTCTATTATACATGAACTAGGATCTGTTTCATTTATTGAAAACTGTTTGATTTCATCTAGTTGAAAGTATTCCCTACTCGTCCTACTATACCTGTTATTAAAATATTCTTTAAATCTTGGGACCTTGTTATTTTCCCTCCTACTACAGGTCCTATTTAATAGGTAGGGCGCCGGTTTTCCTGCGTTCTTGGACTTGTAAAACTTCTGTGTCTATCTTCAACATTCCTATTTAATCTGCTATTGCCATTTCTACTTTGTGTATTCGACTGGACACGCCTGTTACCACAGAAGCGAAAAATGTGTCCACGTTGGCCACAACCCCAACAGACTATATTTGTGTTATTTGTGTTACCTACCGTCTCACTTGTAGGATTTCTCATTTGTCTTCTTTCATCATAAGCATTTCTGTTACTTCCTTGTAATGTCTGTATACCTCCTCTCCTATTCCATCCGAACCTTGTTTGTCCTATCTCCATGGGCTCTTCAATCCTGTCTTCTCGACTGGTACCTATTTCTCGTCCTACTCTCAATCTAAATCTACGTCTCAAGTTCTCTTCTTGTACCGCTATATCTACAGCTTGTGATAACCTCTCAGGATTTTCCCTCATCAGCTTAAATTTCAGTCCATCTGATTTTATACCATCTACAAAAATCCCGACCAACATCCGCTCCACCTCTTCTCCTCGTACGTTCTGTCCTAAGAATGCTTCTTCAGCCAGGTTAATCAACCTATCACTGAACAATTGTACAGTTTCTCCAGTGTTTTGTTTGGACTGTCTTAACACTGAAAACGCATGTTGTGGGTCCGTGATTTCGGCGTACTTATGGGCTAGATCGTCCTTGAACTGCTCCCATGTCTCATCTACCCTAGCTTCTAATTTTCTTCTGATGTGATCAGAAACCGGTTCTGTCGCTGCCTGATAAGCAAGTTTCATTTTTTCTTCGTCTGAAGCTGACACCAAATATGCATATTTCTCTATTGCAGTTATCCACTTCTTAAAGTCCTTCGCCTGTCCACTAAATTTAACAATTTCAGCTGCCATTCCTTGTTGTTTCATGACTGTGTTGAGTTTACTATTACCGACCCTACCCCGGTCAAAACTTGTGCTAGTGAACCTGGTTCTTCTATCATTTTGCAATGCGCTGAAATATCAACTTACATAAGCAACTCACAGTTATAACAATTTAATTTAAAGATATGATCGTATTTAACTTACGTAATTCCTAATAATTAATAGTTCAATCAGTCAATGGTATCTAAAATGACGTTTAAACTTTAACTAATTACCATTAGCTGTTTCTGCTCTTGATCCAAGAAAGGTGGATTCACGTACGTCCGCTGCAAATTTTCCTTGCCACGTATAACACAAACATTAGGAGTCTGTATTATCTGAAACCATCCAAACGATTACGTAATTTCAGTGACATTCTTCTTCCAGCGTCTCAAGTTTCGCTACCTTCAGCCCCTGGGCGGGCCCCTACCAGATTTGAGCCTTCACTTCACCCTGAACAGGGCACTTCCAGGCGACGTCTTGAAAACTGGTCTAGCTCAATAAAGCGATTTAAATTTGGGTCCCCTCTTCAGCAGGTCGGCAACCCAATTTGCCCAACCACCTCCGAAGGTTCCCTATTGATATGTTCGCTTTTGTTGAAAAACATTCTGATTTGCTAGAGTTCAGGACACATCTGCATTGCTGAGCAAACACGAGTGGTACTTTCTTCGTAATTTCCAACCAAAGGAGCAATTGGCTTGATTCTTCAGGCACCCAAGGTCACGGTTCGAATGAATATAACAGCTTTTGAGTTCGCTCTAGGTGGTCTTGATATAAAGATGATAACAGCTCTCTCAGAACAACATCTCCATTTAATTCAAGTTGTTTATAGCTGTTTTGAGATTTCATTGCTCCTGGACCTGGACAGTCCTAGTATGTAAGTGGCTGACCTTCAAATGCCAGGTTAACAAACGGCTGTAAGAATGACAAATCGAGCGTCATAGCATTTTGATGGAAATCACGTTTCTTCAGGTGGCAAAAATGCGAAACAGCTTACTTCCACTGGCAACTATGTTATGAAGATGGTTCCATCTAGAAATCTTGATTTCAATTTAGTTAGTCCGAAAAAT
Source organism: Cepaea nemoralis (assembly GCA_014155875.1). Taxonomy (NCBI): domain Eukaryota; kingdom Metazoa; phylum Mollusca; class Gastropoda; order Stylommatophora; family Helicidae; genus Cepaea; species Cepaea nemoralis. The sequence goes on from JACEFZ010012761.1 coordinate 305,732, forward strand.
GCTTCAAATTTTTGACTTCCTAAAAAAAAATGGTCCGGTCTTGGATTTTTGTTTCGAAGGACCTAGTGAAAACTTGTTGGTTCATACTTTCTTCTCTCGGGAAGGTGGTAAAAATCTCATAACAGTCCGCCATGGCATGCCGGTTTCCATTACTTCACGTTACAGCATGTGTCCATCCAAACAACCGAGGTGCTGGTCTGCGGCGCCAAAATAATCCCTTCTATAACAGAACGGAATTGACGATGATGTAAACAATACTCGGTGTTGATAATTCCAAGTGTTTATTAACAAAATATGCCGATAATCATACAGTGGACATGAGTACGATGTTTCGCTTCCTCGGCCAAGGCTGTAACTGCCTACCCAAAAACCTCCCACGTCACGGCTTGAGCGTCCTAGCAACGTTCTTCTAGGATGCTCAACCGTGCTCTAAACTTGCGCATTAACGCTAATAACAGAGATGGTACTCATTCTGTTACACAATATTTCTTTAAAATAACCCAGTTACTTCCCTTGGAAATAATTGTGTCCCTTGGTACCAACAGAACATGAGGCATGGCATCTGCGCTTATTGTAATATCGCAGTGACCGATTAACGCACGATAGTGAAATTTGAATATAGCGGTTTTAAATAGCAACGAATCGCGTGAGCTTATCGCCAAATGTATAAACAAATAATCTAAGGCACTTTGCTTGGGCGCCAATGAAGTAATCACATGAAAACGCTGCGTAATTGGTAACACAACACTACAATTTATGTCAGAAAGTGTACATCTCGAAAGGCAAAACCTGTCGGCATGCGTGGATGGTGACAAATATGCTTTAGTTTGCAGTAATCTCACAAAAGCGGTGAAACTGCATCAGCGAGGCAAGCCACGGGCATGTCATACGAATCAAGCTCCGGACATATCTTTAGCTCTAAAAATTAGCGCACTATCACAGAATACCACTCAGACATTAGCAAGGTACTTTAGGTCAATCCCAGACGCAATACAAACCTGTGACAATAAAGCGAAATCATGAAAGGCAAGCCCCAGGCATGTCATGCGAATCAAGCTCTGGGCATGTCTTTAGCTCTAAAAATTAGCATTAACTAGACCACTACAACACAGAACCAGCAGGTAAATTGGGGAAAAGAAGGCCTACTGCAAACATTGTAAAACTCATACTCACAACATAAATGATTACAGAAAAAACTTCAACCTCTTACCACAGCCTGTGCGGTAAAACCTAAAGCAGAGAGGGTGAACCAGAAGGATCATTCCAATAAGGAGACGCATCGGAACACAACTCAAAACTGCCAGTCAACCTGAACGGATGGACAGTGCAATGCCTCTATGATACAGGTTTGTTTTTCGACGCAATTGTACAAGTCTCACTGTTAAACCCAGAGCAAGTTACTGATGAAACCGTAGAAATAAGTGACTTCTGAAAAGTTCCATGCACTACCTGTTGCCAAGGTCAGCACAACTTCACGCTATATTACGGGAGAAATCAGAGCAGCGGTCATGGAAGACCCAATCTACCCTGTTATGCTAGGATTACAAACAATGACCGCCCACGTGATTCGCCGTAGCATATGGCAATGACTAAACCCCCCTCCCGCTTTTTCCTCCACTGTTTACTCCGCACGTAATTGCTAGTGGATATTAATTATTGTGTTAATTCATTTTTCTCCAGTGAATGTGTTCTCTAGTTAATGTGTGAATTCACTGTTCTCCAAATAATGGGTTCTCCAGCTAATAAGTGAATTCAATATTCTGCATTTAATGTGTGAAATAATTGTTCTCCAGTTAATGCGTGAATTTATTGTTCTGCAATTAATGTGTGAATTCATTGTTCTGCAGTTAAAGTGTGAATTCATTGTTCTGCAGTTAAAGTGTGAATTCATTGTTCTGCATTTAATGCATGAATTCACTGTTCTGCAGGCACGATCAAGTTATTCTGCGGCGGTCAGCAACCTGCTCAGGTTAAAGCTGCTCCGCCCAACGTCCTGAGCGTGGAGTTTGAGGTGTTCGCTGACTACACAGCTGCCGTCCGACGCTCACTGACTGCGCCGCTCCAGAAAACTCATTATGGCAGACTTGTGCCTCCCAGAAATGTGTCGCCATGAATCCAGAAAACAATTTACAATTTATTTTGGTAAACAAACACATTATTTTCTTTCTTTTGACAATGGTAAACACTAGAATACCTCTTGTGAATACTAGAATCTACTTCTCGTTTTTTGGTTAGTCATTCAGTTCATTTCACAATGAGCTATAGGATTGTTGTTGTTGTTCTCTTTGTTGTTGTTGTTATTGTTGTTGCTTCTGTTGTTGCTGCTGTTGTTGCTGTTGTCATTAATGAATGTCCAACAGCAGTGGGACTGCAGACTTTAGGACAGACACCATGTAGTTAAATTTGCCCGTATCTATTAACTCATACAGGATAGAAAATAAAACGTGAGGGGGGGGGGATATTTGTGGTCATTATCTTTTACCAATGTTTGTTTCGTTGTATCGTATGCAGCGGATCTTCATACCACATCCGACAGAGGAGGCTTCAAGTCTTACTGCTGAAAAGACGTTCAACAGTCGAGTAGAACCAGCCCTCAAACATGGCTGCCTTCACAGACTCACAATGGGCTTCCCAAGCCATCTCCTGCCCTAGACAGGACAACACCATCCATATGTGGGAGGTTGTTTCTGGGATATCGATGACCATACATGGTCACTTTATGCAGCTGGTGCACGGTTCTGCCGTGAGAGCTTCACACTTCCAACTGTTTGAAGGCTTTTCCCCTGTTTGTGAAATCATAGGGGCTTTAAGTCTGCGTCTCTGATTACAGGGGAGCTTCCCATTGCCCAGAGCGTGATTCTAAGTCCTATACTTTTGTCAGTTTCTTCCATGTTCGTATTTGCTAGCATAGTTCGGAACATTGAGGCTATTATATGATGGGCTTGACTGCTCCAATATAGACTTGCTTTAGTATTTTTGTGCCCCCCATACCCACTCCCCAAGGATGTTTCAGCCAGTTGTTTCATTACAGCAAGCCTGGGTATTGTGCTTATTTCCAGATTCGGCTTCCACAAGCGTGTTGCGTACAGGGTAGACCTTAGAAACGTGTGTATCTGTCTGAGGTAATATTCGTATTGTCAATCAGACGCTTTGTGTACGTATATAACTTTTAGTCTGAAGATGAGATTTAAAAAAATCGCTTTAAACGTATTTAATTGTTCTTAATGTGACTGCATACGTCAGGATCATGTTTATACATGTAACGAAAGTCACATAGATTTCGTGAACCGGATGAATAGTTAGTTAATTAGTTAGTCGACAGATCATCCTCATTGCACATCGAACCATTCAGCCCATAAGTGTTCGGATCTCCTCCTCTGCAAATCCCGAAGCGTGTAGCGGTTAAGGACACCAGTTCTGTGTTGGTTTATCAATCTTCTGTGGCTTCCTGCGTAGTATTCTTGTTTGGCGACCCCTCTTTTAATTTGCTGTTCTCGCAGTCTGGCCATTGTTGTAGATTCACAGTCATCACTTGGTTCTCACAAAAGTCTTATTTCTCGTAGAGCATTCAGAATGTTAGCCTGGTCCATGGCGCGTCCGCCCTCTACAGTAGTCTTACCTGCAAGCTTGTCAGCCCGCTCATTTCCTTGTACTCCTGCATGCTCTGGCTCGAAGATGAAACTAATCTTTGCCAGCCGAGACCGCTCCAGAGACAGCAACCATTCTCTTCGGATCCACCCCATCTCTATCCTCTTGAGCATGCTCATTGAGTCGCTAAGGAAACATGCCCTAGTGAATGTCTGTGTCTCGAGCCATGTTATTGCTTTACTTACTGCCATGACTTCCATAGTCAGGCTACTTGTGGTCTCAGCAAAAGCACCAGAGTCCTCCTTCACAATTCTCCCTCCGGCCTGAGCCGTAAAGGCCCATGAGCTTCTCACATGTCGGACGACCGACCCATCTGTGTAAATGACAGCATCACCGTCTAGCGAATTCTCGAAAATCAACGCTTGTACTTCCGCCTCCACAGCAGCCGGATTTTCTTGTCTGCATTTTCTGTCTAGTTGGATGCAAACTGAAAAGGACGTGCAGAAATCTGTTGGCACTTGTACCCACTCCTCGCCAGGTTCTAAGTCCTCAAGTGAACACACCTGTTGAAGAATGTCTTCGGCTTGACCCATCCACGACCGTCCTCTTTTTAACCTGCTGCCCTTCACCTTCATAATTTCACTATGCAGTGGATGTTGTGTGTTTGCGTTAACTCTGAGGTAGGCGCGTGCTCTGCAAACTTGTATTCTGTCTTCAATGGTTGGAAAATCAAGAAGGTAGCGCATCGCCCTGCATGCTGTATCTCTTGTACATCCAAGAATAATGCGCATAGCTTCATTCTGTATCCTTTCCATCCTTTCTATCTGCTTACGGCTGAGAGTCAGGATTGCCATCGCATACTCAAAAACAGACATGACCAGCCCCTCGTATAGAAGACATAGATGGCGCTGCTCACAGTTTGCTGCCGCCATCACCCGCATCGCAGCCAAACCCCGCTTTGCCTTTGTTATCACTTGGTCTATGTGCTCATTATAAGCAAGGCTTTGATCAAACCGTATCCCCAGGTAATTCATTGCCTGCGTTCTTTCCACCGTCTCTGAACACAGCTTTACAGTTGGTGTTGGAGTGTTGACAATATGATTATTCAACGAGAACCAAGTCACTGTTGCCTTTGTTGGGTTGACCATTGCCCCAGCTTCAACACACCAAGTACTTATGCGATTGAGTTCGGTTTGTAGTTCCACAGCAACCTGCTCTCTATCCTTACCCTGACGATACACTAAAACATCGTCGGCATATGACAATGTTCTACCAGGTCCAGTGATCTGCTCACTGGTGATTCTCACAGTGTAGGCGTTGAACAGTACCGGAGATAATGGTGATCCCTGTGGTAGGCCAGGATATATTGTTGTTGGTTCTGAAGTCCAACTGCCACATCTAAAAACTACTTTCCGTTGGAAGAGGGCTGCAGCGATCCAACTAAGGAGGAATGGACTTATTTTGAGTTCAAGAAGCCGAAGCATTAAAATATCCAATGGTTCTCTGTTGTAGCGTCCTCAAGATCAATCGTTGCAGCAAAGGTTTCAATGCCTGAGTGGAAACCTTCATAGACATCATGGGCAAAAGCTGCTGCATTGGTCCAGGTTTCTCTTTTTGGACGGTACCCACCCAGGGTAGGTGGGAAAACACATTGCCTCTCTAGATGGCTTGATATTTTCCTGGCAATTAACTTCTCTAGCAGCTTGCCTATTGTATTCTGCATGGTTATAACTCGATATCCCTGAATTTTTGTGTGGTCTTTGCCAGGCTTCGGCAAGGGAACCAGAGAGCTGTGTAACCACTCCTCCTTGATGCTAGCACTCTCTATACTGTTGTTATTCATGTCTGCTAGTTTCTCTGCTAGTTCTCGGTACACCTATTGATGTCGTCGTATGTTATGCCATCAGTCCCTGGAGCGCTGTTTTTTTTTGATCGTCGAAGTACAGCCTTGATTTCTTTCACTGTCACTGTGTCTTCATCCGAAGTGTTCTGGGCCTTACACCTGTCTGAGGTAACCTCCTTGGCAAGATTTCGGCCTCCCATGTCTGTCTGGTTGCTCTGCTCTAGATTGCGTTCAAAGAGGACTCTGCCCTTTTCCTCGAGAGTCCTCTGCCGGATGAGGTCAGCACCTTGGAAGTTAGAAATGCTTTTTTTCTTGACTACCCGACTCATGCTTGTATGTAGTTGCCAGAACAATTTCAGTGACTTGTCTGTACTTAAAATAAAGTTGATTTGATTTGATTTGATTTACTCTTTGACACACCTCTGCCAATTTTTCACTTTTAACCACCTTGACCAGTTTTTTTTTTAAATAGCTTACTTTTGTGTGCATCTCTCTTTCTAAGTGCATGCAGGGACTAGGATGGCCAGCTCTGTGCTCTGTTCATCTCTGCATTTTCCTATCTCCTTGCAGAAATACGCTTATCCACCCAAGCCTTCTCCACCTCAAAATTCCACCATGGTGGCTGCTCCCCGCTTTTCTTGCTGCCCTGAAGCTTTCTGCGCTTGTCACGTCTTATTTCACTCACCACATCTTGCCCTGTACTGTCATACTGGAAAGTCTTGACCGTAAACGTGTGCTGCTTGGTTCTGTCTTTCTCCACCAATATGCTGCAAGGGTGGTGGTCGCTGCCGTGGTATCCTAGGACACCCCATCTACACACTGTAGTTAGTGGGCGGCTTGCTGTCCTGGTGACACAGCCACTGTTGATACAAACCAGATCAATGGTTTAAAGTGCAGTCTTGAGCTCCTAACCCTCTGTGTTGGAGGAAATGTTTCCCCATGATCTGCCTTTAGCGTTGAAATCGCCACAGAAAATAACATTTCTCTCGTGACCTAATATGTCACTTAAGCACTGCCACTTCTTGGAATCCATACTCGCGTTGGGGGAATAAACATTAACCAACACGAATGGTAGACTGGTGTCATATGTTGTGATTGGAATCAGGATCAACGTTGTGCATTACCCGTATTCTAGTGTTCATAGATGTTCGGCCCCATTCCTCTCAAATGTATAATAGTCAAGAATAAGAACTTTTACCATTAAGACTCGGGTTATCTAGGGTGGCCCCGTGGAAGACAGAAGCACATTTTGAAATTATTCTTGTCACCAAAAATCCTAATAGCTCTTAAGCCCCCTTTAGTTTGTGAATTCTAATCAGTCTGGAATGACTTCATCGGAATGATAAAGGATTCAGTGAAAGAATAATATGGACTGTCGGTAGATACTGGAGAAAAAGTTCATCTATTTCTCAGCAGATATCACCCCTCCTCTTACTTCATAAATCCGGCCAAATCCGGCTCCGGCCGGATTTAAAAACTTTGAATCCGGTACAGCCCTAGTGAAAACACTCATGGCTTTCCTCCAGAAAGAAGGTAGTGATGCTGGGATCAAAACTATGAAAGCAGCCCTGCTTGAAGCTGTTAGCAGCAGATTTGCGGACATTGAATCCAACAGTATTTACACCTGTGCCACACTACTGGATCCTCGATTCAAGCTGTGCTTCTTCTCCGAACGTGGTAGAAGTGATGCACGAGCCCATCTGCTGTTAGCAGCTAACTCCATTATTGATTCAGCAAACGCAGTCAGTCCACAGGATCCATCAGCTACTAGTAGTAGTAGTAGTACTAGTGTTTTGACTTCTGTGAGCACTGCCACACAGTACGAGTCCAGCCTATGGAGCTGTTTTGACACAATTGTCGAGGAAAATCCCACCACAGATCGTTCTGCAAGTGCCGAAGGCAACAGCATTAACACTGAGGTGACACAGTACCTGTCAGAGCCACTTCAAACTCGACAGTCAGATCCAGTTTCATGGTGGCATGCCAATAAGCAAAGATTTCCAAGTATGGCTAGACTGGCGCAGGCATTTCTTGCACCACCACCTACAAGTGTGCCATCGGAAAGGTTGTTCAGTACTGCAGGAGACATTATCACTGACCACCGTAGTAGCCGTTTACCACAAAATGCGGAGACGTTGATTTTCCTGAAATACAACTCGTCCCTTCTTGACTCTGAGAGTTCAACTTCACAGCCATAATGAAGACTGACTGAAATAGTGAAATTACTGAATGAATGTATTTCAATAAATTCAATCTGTTCAGTGTACTGTTGTTGTGAGTTGTAACTGAGCTGATAATTTGCCAACTGAAAACAATGTGAAAACTAAAAACTGAAACTGAAAACTAAAAATTAAAATTACTAAATTAGCATTATGTGCTTATTTATTATGTTTCATCTTGAACTTATGGAACTTAATATTACTTAATTACTTATTCTAATATAAATGTAATTATTTTACATTTAAATGATTTAATATGAGTATATGTCATCATTGTCATGTCTATAGTAATGAACTGCAGTAATGAACAGTCGAGTGACTCCACTCACTTAAGTCAAGTGATGTAGTACGTTATTTTTTTTGTTTTATTTGTAAATCCGGCTCCGGCCGGATCTCACTTCATAAATCCGGCCAAATCCGGCTCCGGCCGGATCTCACTTCATAAATCCGGCCAAATCCGGATCCGGCCGGATTTCAAAAATTTGAATCCGGTACAGCTCTAATATATATATATATATTAAATTATACACAAAGACAACTTAACGAACAATCTTATACAAACAAGTGAATTGTAAATAAAATGGAGAAGTATCTAGTGTTAATGGGTGTATTAATTGTTAACCTGTTCTCGGATCAAAGGAACACAATTCAAGTCATTTCACATGCATGTTAGATTGTTACAACATCATTTTACATAGAATGCATGAAAATTATGCCGTCCCCTCTCCAAGACTACAACTAATTTATGTGTATTTTTATATCTACTGTGTGTTAGCTGTCGAAATAAAATTGTCCTTGTCATAATGGATCAGTGGATCATCCTGAAAAACAAGAATCTGGATGGCCTGGTTTGTTTGGCCTCTTCTGCTTCTGAGTGGATATATATGTGTCAGTAGAATATGTCACCTTGGAGCAACGAGACTGGGCTGTAGCCTGGGTCCATGTGTGGGTGGATCCACTTCATTACCTGCCAGTTCAGTCAAGCTGAAGGCTGCTCTCACTCTGGTAAATGTCTGAGTCGTCTTGATCTCTCACAAGTTTGGTTGCATCTTCTCTTCTACAATTCCACCAGCTGCACCACTGTAGTTTAGACAATCATATATTTGTACATTCTAACCAACTCATTGTTGTGTAGAGACAGTTAAGAATGAATAAGGACAGTACAGGGAGGATGATAAGGAAGGAAGACATCTAACAGCCTGAGAGTAAGAACTATACCCCCCCCCCCCCTCTTAGCTGGTGTTGTATTAACTATGAATGTCAATGGTTATCACACTGTATGCATGTCTATCATCTGGCCCCGCTGTATGTATGTGTTCTCTGTGTACCTGGGGTTTCATTGAGATGTTTACAAACAGTCATTGACGAGACTGATGATATGTTGTCTCATGAGCAAATCAAGTCAAGTTGATAGGACAAGACAATGATGATGGTATGATGGCATTAATAAATGACATACAAATACTACATCTTCATCTACTCATTTTAATTATGCATGTTGTGTGTAATTGTTCCTTGAGCATTTCATGTTAATAAACTGGTGTTTCTTCTTCGCTCAACTCGCCTCCTACTATCTTTTGTTGTGTTTTGTTGTGTTGTGTTAACTTCTGTTGACTGGGGTTCTAATAGTTTGGAACAACTCCCCTCCAGTCTTCAGCAGTTACATATGTGTATAACTCACATAGCATTGATTCTTGTTCATGAATAACATAAAGAAACCTCTTATGTGTACTGTTACAAATGTAAACCATACATAATCATGAGAACAATCAATGTACATTAGTGTGAGAGGTTTCATAAAAATTGTACCCCTTCCACTAATCTTCTTCTTCTTCTTCTGGAATCAGTGTGCATTGGTCCCATTCTGTTGGCTATCAACAGTTGGTTACAGACAGAGATTTGAGTCTCCCTCATGTCTGGACAGATTGTCTAAGCACAACTGTCACAAATGGCAATTTGTGAAGCGTAAACTTACTAAGCACTGCAGTTAATTAGTGCTGTGTTTAAGTGCAAAGTATGTCACATATCTACAACTATATCACATCAAACCATGTCGACTCAGCTTGGAAAGGAGGGAGGAAAGATATAACCCCCCCCCCCCCCCCCCCCCCCCCTCCTCTCTCTCTCTCTCTTTAATTTAACAAAGTTTTGCCTATTTCAATCGAGATGCTGTGTATATCATTGTGTTTTTCTAAAACTGGATCTAATACTAATTAATATATTAAGTTTATGTGACTATTATTTAGTGAAATGCTGATCTCTTTGTGAAATGTAAGGTAAGAACGTTCAGTTTTGAAAACTACCAATTATCGGTTAACGACAACGTGTGATTTAACCATGTGGGACTAGCGCGTGGTTAGTCGCCAAGCACGCGTTACCGAAAGGCGGCGAACTTGTGTGTACTCCCGGCCTGTGGAGCCTCATACATTACTAATATGGCGTCCAACTTACGGAACTCTACTTTATCCAAGCGCCATGAAAATACAAACAAAGACAAGACGGGGAAAAGTTTGACGAGCACGCCACCCAAACGTCGGATTTCTTCAACGCCAACTTCACACGTGTGGTCTAGTGAATCTGCAGACACTGATCCCAAGCTCAAGCTGGACGAACATCACAGTTCAGTAGCCCAATCTGATGAGACTAACACATCATCTTTAGTCACTCTTTCCTCAGCCGAACCACACAACCACAACGCCTGTTGTGAACTCATCCAGGCTTTGGAGGACAGGCTAAAAGACTTTATTTCCAACAACACAACTAATATCATTGCCGTGTTTAAAGAAGAAAACGCTCGCCTTCAAAAAGAAATCCGCCTCCTTAAAGAAGAGAAGGACACCTTTAAAACAACAATCCATGCCTTAAAACTAAAGAGTGCACAGTCATTTGACAAAAGTGCACAAACAGGAAGTATTCATAGTGCTGCAGAGGTGTGTATGACCAGTGGATTTTCGTCGCAAAATGACATACAGTTAGTTTCCACAGGCTGCAACACTACTAAACCTGTAGAACGCGCACCATCCATCTACCCCATTGATGTGCGTGTCAGCAATAGGTCCCAGGCCTCAAGTGTAGACTCTCCAGCAGCAGACGAGAAGTTAAAGAGCTCAGCCACTACCACTACTGAGCATCAAGAACCAGCCCAAACAAGTAACGACTATAATAAACAAGAACGCATGAAAGATGACAGCGATCAGTGGCAAGAAATCAAACGGGTGCGTCAACAGCGTGAAATAACAATGGATGACAGTGCAACTCATGTCGTCATTGGAGACTCTCTGCTCAAGGGAATCTATAGTGACCGCATGTCAGCTTCTGACAGCGAAACTACCTCGATCTACCCGCTACCAGGAGCTGACATTGATAGACTGACCTCTACACTGCGGAAATTCAAGGTGAATGATAGAATTAGAAGAACAACAGTCCATATTGGTGTCAACAATATTATGAACAATCACATCATAAGCACCTCACAACTCGCTACATTAGAGGTGTTGTTGCGCATGAAATTTCCTAAAGCATCTATTTTCTTTTCATCAATCATCCCGCCATGTTATGGATTCCAGCGCCGCACTGCCGATGCTGGCAATCTGACTCTACATAAATTTTGTCAAGAAACTAACAATGCTTTCATTAATAATACCCCGTATTTCACATCGCCATCCGGGGCTCCCAAGAAAAAACTATATAAGGATCAACTACATTGTTCAAAACTAGGAACTAGCATACTAGCGAAGAACATAAAATATCCTGAACGTACACAACAATTAGAACCAGTTTCAGTTACAGGAGTAAACCGATCTTCACCTCCGGCTGTAGCCATCTCTCAGTGTTCAGAAAACACTCAACCCCTGCCCACACCACCTTTGCCTATTCCCCAGGAATACAAGGCTGTAAATAGCGACCCAGGCTCCAATCCCAATGTTGCTAACTATGGTGCATTGTTTCCTCCCTTGCCCATAAAACAGTCTCCACCTAGCATGTCAAAGGGGACACCGATAAACAATGTTTCGGTGCCCTCGATGCCTGCTTCCAATGTAGGCACTTCCAGTAGCTCTCATAGCAGTGGTCCCTCATTGGACGGTAATCCACACTCTTATCAGTGGAACTGTCAACTTCAACAGCTAATGCAATACAATCCTGCAGCTCTGCACCAAGCTTTAATGATGTCACTCCATCACAGACATTTTCCTATACCCTCTAATAGTCGTAACTACCACTAAATAAAGTTTCAAAACCTCTGAAATTTTTCTACCACAAGCGACATCATCTTTTCATTGTGTAATGTTCGCCAATCACGATCAGTGGCTAAACAAAGATGGTCTACATATAGGCCATCTCAACATCTATCATTTGCTCAATAAATTACCTGAGCTTTCAGTAATACTGTGCAAACAGTTCCATGTGTTTGGAATCACAGAAAGTCGTCTCAACGACAAAATAACCGACTCTGAAATCTCTCTTAAGGGGTTTAAAGTAATTCGAAGAGACGCAAATCAAAAATTAGAGACAGGTATTGCTGTATACATTTCAAATTCTCTCAACTGTTCCCGTAGAAGTGATCTCGAGATAGAAGAGATAGAATGTGTTTGGTTAGAGGTGAAGCCAGTCAGCCAGCAACCGTTTCTCATTGGATACCTATATCGAAATCCCTGTGCTGGGTATAGTTGGTATGACTGTTTCACTACAATGATGGATAGGGTGTTTACAGCAGGTAGAGAAGTCATGATATTAGGTGACTTTAACATAGATATTACTAAATCCAACCAGACATGGGAAGATATCATTATATCTTACAATTTCAAACAACTAATAAATCGTCCCACAAGAGTTACAGACACCTCCTCAACTATAATTGATCATATATATGTTACTTGTCCAGTTAATATTACCGAATGTTCTGTTCCTGTTAGTGCAGTTAGTGACCATTACCCAATATGTTGTACATGGTCGAAAATTGGGTTCAAAACTCCTAAAAATAAACATTTAAGCATCAAATTTAGAAACTTTAAAGCTCTCAACCAAAATTTATTTTTAGACGACTTAAAAAATGCAGCCCTTGAACATGTTTACCAACTTCCTGATCCGGATGATGCACTAGCTTACTGGACAAAGGCAGTATACAATGTATTTGATAAACATGTGCCAGTCAAAGAAGTTCGAGTCAAGAATCAACATAAGTCCCCGTGGGTCACTAGCGAAGTTCTCGAAATCATGAGAGAACGAGATACAGCACACAAAAATAAAGATTTTACCAATTACCGCAGACTAAGAAATAAAGTTAAATATGAAATTCGTAGGATAAAGAAAGATCATTTCAAAAATTTAATTGTAGATAAATCAAATAATACAAATATATGGAAGGCTATTAACTGGCTAACCAACAAGAAACACACTTCAGAGTCAGCAATACCAAACTCTATAACATGCGAGGATTTCAGTTACTTCTTTCAATCAGAAATAGAGAATCTAAAGTCCTCAATACCAGACTCAGTATGTAATTTAAGTTCACTGTCATCATTCTGTGAAGGGAAGTGCTCTAGAAATATTCCCTCTGAGATTCCCTTGATGTCTGTTGCAGAAGTATATAAATATCTCTCAAATCTCAAAGCAACAAATTCAGAAGGCCTAGATGGTATCAGTAATAGAATTCTTCGGTGTGCTGCACCTATTATTAGTGAGTCCTTAACGTTCATATATAACCAGTGCCTATCCAAAAACTACTTTCCATCTGCCTTTAAAGTTGCTAAAGTGTATCCTCTACTTAAAAATGGCTCAACTGATATTAGCGTCTTGGGTAATTATAGACCTATTTCCTTACTATCGTCGCTATCAAAGCCATCAGAAAAACACATGCATAAAATAACACTACATCATTTAATTAACAACGATCTAATAATTGACAGTCAATCTGGGTTTCGACCTAAATATTCTTGCCATAGTGCTCTTACAAAAATGACCGATAACTGGCATCTTTGTATCAACAATGGCAACATCTGTGGAGCAGTATTTGTAGACTTTAAAAAGGCCTTTGATATGGTAGATCATGATATTTTAATTAGAAAATTAAAACACATGAAGACTAGCACCAATATGGTGAACCTAATTACGTCATTTTTATCAGACAGACAACAAGTAGTGTCCTTCAATAACTGTCTATCAAGACCCACACAACTTAATTTTGGGGTGCCTCAGGGCTCAATACTAGGTCCGCTGCTTTTGCAGTGTATATTAACGATCTTCCTTTATACCTCAATACTTCGTGTGATCTATTTGCGGATGACTGCACTATTTACACAAGTCAAGAGAGCCTTTGTGACTTAGAGAGCTCTTTACAAAACGATCTTGACAACCTTAGTAGATGGAGCAATGAAAATCGCATGTTAATTAACATCGACAAAACTAAATCCATGCTAATAACGACCAGACAAAAACTACAGACGCTAGCCATAACTGGGACACCGCTCGAGCTCCACGTGGACACGTTACCTATAATTAATGTAAATGAACATAAAACATTAGGTCTTTTAATTGACAGACATTTAAACTGGAGCCCTCATGTTCACGCCCTTACCAAGAGAATAGCACAAAAAGTTTACCAACTTGCTAAAATTCAACA